>JARJDZ010010840.1:0-26836 GCA_030264555.1 Aleochara sp. GC000083
TTTAAAGATTGTTGCCATTTTTGCAAATTTTTCAAAGACTATAGTCTTTGGTACATTTTTGCACATTTTCAAAAAAGTTTCAGGATTTTCAGGAAATGTTGCTAGAAACATTTAGCAACTAATTCTGAATGAAACGTAAAAAAATCAGTCAAAAAGTCCCATCATTTTTTGAGTTATTCAACTTTAAAGATTGTTGCCATTTTTGCAACGCTTAAAGCTTAGACTGTTAACAGAAACAGTGCAACATGCAAAAATGGCGTGGTTGGGAAGAAATGTATCAATTAACCGAGGGAGTAAATTGTCACTTTACACCCGCAGTAAGATGTGGTAATAAAACCCAACTCTAAATGGACCGACAATACGTGAAGGGAATAAAGTACCTACTTTACTCCCGCGATTTGCAAAAATAACAATAACTCATGTATTCACATACTGAATACACAAGAATAAATTGTTTGCACTATACCTTATTCATTGCAGCAAAATGTCCCACGCTGCCCAAAGTACCTCCATCAAACAATGGCAACACTAGGACCACTCATAGAATCTGCAAAAATAAAAATAATAACCCATAAGTTCACACAGTGAACACACAAGAATAAATTGATTGCACAATACCTTAATCACCAGCAGCGGGGTCCTGCGAGATCTACACTATAGCCTACGCACTTTCCCCTCTCGACGCTCTACCGACCCCAGCATGTAATTGACACCCATCTCAACATGCGTGCAGGCCCTGTAACTATAAAAATGATGAGNAAATAAAAATAATAACACATGTATTCACATAGCGAATACACAAGAATAAATTGTTTACACAATACCTAAATAATTTCAGCAACATGTCCAACGCTGCCCCATGTACCTCCGTCATGCATGGCGACGCTGGCCACACTCGCAAAATCTGGAAAAATAAAAATAATAACACATATGTTCACATAGTGAATACACAAGTATAAATTGATTACACAATACCTTAATAATGGCAGCAACATGTCCAACGCTGTCCGAACTACCTCCGTCATGCAATGGCGACGCTAGCCACACTCGCAGAATCTGCAAAAATAAAAATAATAACACATGTGATCAAGCCGCCCTAAATGAATGGCAAAGCCAGCGAAAATACAACTGACCTTGATATCCCACTCAGCCGGTGCTCCGACAGTCATGCCCAACGATGGGGCTTTCGGTCTGGGCGCATTAGTCCTTGTGGCAAAATGCCTAGAACCCTTACGTACATAAGAAAAGCAAAATAGTTATAGCTTGAAAGAAGGCCTAGTCCGTTCAGACTATGGGGCACTGTGACCAATCTGATCTATTGTGTCAACCCTTACTCCCTTATGCTTCGTGTACACTGGAGATCGGTAGATGAGATCCCCGAAAAAAAATCTTTATATAGCGTGTACACTGGCTTGAGATTTGCGTCTCGAGATCGAAGTACAGAGACTGATCTCTCCAAGAAGTCTATTTCATGTGTACACTGGAGTTCTGGACTCGAGATAGACTCGTCAAAACTTGGAGTCAGCAGGTAAATTTTGAGGCATTTGTGCTGCTTACCGAATGTCGTTACCTGAGGTTGGGTTTAATTTTTGCAAACGAAAAACGATTCAGGTAGAAATTTGAATATTCAAACATGTAATTTGGGTATCATGACTCAGACGACATCGAAAGAACTATTGAACAAGTTCAATAGTTCGTTTGCGACTCGAGATCGACTATATCGTACGTGTACGTGTGTACAGTGTAAAGTGTTTTATACACTGAGAAGATTTTTCATTTAGACAGACTCGTTTGAGACCCTGTGAAGATGACTATGCCTCATCTAACCGTACGTGTACACCTGCATAGACGAGGTATCTCGTCTACTTGTCTCCAATGTACACGAGGCATTAGAGCGTCACTAGGCCCAGCATATCTAGAAATCAGATGATGGCCTTTGGGCACAAACTGCCCACTTCAGTGGTAGGAAGATATTCTTCGCCTAGGTGTGCTGTTCTCCTATCTGCCGCAGCAGTACACGAGCAGATTCCACTGTACCTTCGGGAGACCACAGAAGGGAACTGGTCCGATGATGCGCTTCCTTGCATCCTCTTTGGCTAATTGGTCTGCCACCATGTTACCCTGGATGTCGCTCTGCCCCGGCACGCACCTTACGGTCAGATAAAGATGTGCGCACCATTGAGACGCCTATCAACGAATACCTAAGGAAAAAATTAATAAAATCGTCAAATTTCCACAACTGATTTTGAAATGATTGATAATTGTCTTTATATTTATAAGTCAAAACATTTTCAATCTAATGAATAATCAAAACTTTAGTGCTTTAATTCTGAATCTATTTTGCAATTGACCTAGCATTTTAATTCTTAGGTTTTCCCCATAAGTGAAAAGAAGAAGAAACAGTAAGAGTAATGACTGTCTGTGTTGATGCCTTTGCAGTTACATTGTAGTATTGCAGTAGCATTGTTACAATGCATTAGATTAAATTAATCTTACATACCTGGTTATTTGCATAAATGACCATCCATTCAGCATTGCTATGCTACTGGAATTAGGATTAGAAGTTGAATGATGATCATGAAGAATGGTTTCTTCTTGTACAGTTACATAACTGCTACACCTACATAATCAGGTTGCATTAATGATTAAGAAAATTACAGGACAAATGTTGACTTACCTCAGGTGTTAAAAAACAACTGCTGGGTGAAGATCTCATTACTTTGAAAATGTTTACCTAACTATAAAAAGCATCATCAAATAGGTTATTAATGTCTACCATAATAAATAAATAACATACCAATTGATGTAATATTAAGATGTTCAGCAAAATGGCTTTTGTGCTTCTATTCCATGGCATGCTCTTAGTTGCAAACCATGTTGAACTTCTTTCAGCCTACCCTCCATGCACCATTCTCACATAAAGAATGGGGATGTATAAATTTGCACATACAAATTACCCACATTAGTTATATGATAACTGCTACTGAAGCATGAAGCCTTGAAACCCATATCCAGGAATGCTCATGTATGTAAAATTGCTACTCCCAGGTCTTCTTCACTTTGCATGATTGTACCAACCTGAAATGAGATGAGTAGAGTCAAATGTTGCACTAATTAAAAAACATGACGAAGCGCTGCCGCGATAAAATGGCACCGAAGAAACAATTGCAAAGAACCACCAGAAACAAGAGTACTACAGCAGGTGGTACAAGTAATCGCGAATATCACGAATATAAAGATTGCAAGAAAGTCCCAAAATAGAAATTATGACATTTCACGACAGCGCCGACACCTAGCGGGCAATAGGTGAAGTTGAACATGAATTTTCTAGGGTCGGTAAAACAGATTACATTTCAATTATGTTTATGCCGTAGAACGTTAGAGGTCGCGGCGGGAAAATTTTTAATTGAAAAATTAAATTTTTCTGCAAATTTCTGAATTCTCACCTTAGTTGATATCAAAACACTGTGCCTGGTAGAAACCGTTCCTCCAATTCTTCTGAGAAGTTATAAGAAGAGTCCCTGGAATCATTTGATGATGCTACTCGAATATCCATTGCAGCATTAGTTCTTCTATCTCATAGTAGTGACGGAAGATCGAAACAACACTTGTGGCCTCTAAAATGAAAAAAATGAATGATTACTTGTTTAAAAGATTAAATGAAGTAAATCATCTATACAATACCATTAAACACTACTGTAGGAAGTTTAGTCAATTAATACACCTTCAGTACAAATATAACAATGCTGGTAGAATCTAAAACAAAGAAAATAAATATTTGTTTATTGTATTCCTATGGATCAATTGTGTATAGTATGTATATAAACGACAATGGCCACTTATTAATATCATCAAAACTTTATTCTAATATATTTTGGGTACCAAGTTATCCTTTAAAAGTATAACATCATATCTTATAAATTAGAGAAAATTAAAAAATGCTTGCAGATTTGAAAGCTACATGCGACGAGTGCATGGAACCATCTGGAAGAGCAGAAAAAACTATTTCGATGGCTGGTGCAATAGAATATCTTTGGTGAGTGAGCAGAAATCTTCAATATGCTACGACAGCAATTGAACCGGCTCAGACTCCACACGCAGGATGCATCCTGACACGACTAATGCCAATGGATATAGCATGTTGGGACGGCGCTCAGCGTCCCGCTGTCTCGGGAAATAAATTGGAATACGTATCGTTTGCGGACCGCCGCTGCCACCGGCGCCGATGCCGCCATCTCCATCCACCGCCCCCATCGCAAACGCTCGCAGTCGCTCCTCAGGTGACAGCATTCGCTGATCGCACGCGAACGAACGCAAACGCGGCTGGCGGCGGCAACGACGACCTCGCTGGAGGCGGCAAGCGCATCAGTCCTCCACGTCGACCGGTCGCGAACGCACGCATATGCCCAAAAAGCGGCGGTTCCGTACGCGCACACCACCACCTCAACTTTACGCGAAAGCCAACCGGAAGTCGTACGCGCTTCCGGCGCGCAATAATTTCGGCTAATTTCGACAAACAGTTCAAACTTTGTGTCGAGTGATGCAAATGCAATTAAAACACTGAAGGGAACGCTGTGAAGAAGTTGACGCTACTTTTGCAAGTGCAACTTCAGATGCGTGAACCTTGGTGCGATACGACAATGGGCAGCGAAGCTATGTGGACATCGAATGCGCTGGTCGCCAATGTAAGTTGCATTTCTTTATGGCCACCCAACTATTTTATCGATGATGATGATGATAGTAGACGTCAGGTTTTTACGCGCGTATCGATTTTAATGCCGCCGTCCTCTTCAAATATTGAAGCTATTGCAATGACACTCGTCAATAAATCAAAAGTTTATTTCAAGAGTCGTTATTTTCACTTGCTGTCTCTTCGCAATCCGACTGCCCATTCATCTTCTTTGGAAGTCATATATGCTACTGGAATTATATAATTTCAGACCAGTTTTGCTGGATGGAAATACAATATCTGAAGAAACCCCGAGGAATAAAAGCGGCTCCTGCGAAAACAACGCGCAGTTGGTTTATTTTTAGATATCGCTTTTATTGGAGATCATAGAAAAACAGGATATTATCACTGAGGGTGAGCACAACAAGTATATTACATGGACGTCTGCCATGCATTATAAAGAGCCGCACGAGGAGCAAGCAGGAAGAAAAAAGATTGATGAAGAAAGCGGCTTTCAAGGTGAAGGAACGAAAGTAAGCTGTCACGTCAAGCGTGAGAAATCGCAGACGAGTGTGAGGATTCGGGAAGAAGAGAAAAACGAGCGTGACAATCATATGCAAACGATATTCGGGGAAAACTTTGTCCGGCTGGATGAACCTGAGGGTGTTTGCTGGTGGCGGCGGCTTGCGTTGTCGGAAGGAAGGAAGCGTCGCTGCCAAACGGGGCAGCATTCGAAGTTCGGATTCGCATTTCAGCCGGAGGTGCACGTGGACGCGCACCACCACGGTGGCTGGCGGCCCGACGCGTCCCGTTCTAATTTCGTACTTCGACACTGCTCATAAATATTTAGCGGAATACGTTAAGCAAATTTCAATCATCTTCAGAGCATGCGACGATGCGCACTAACGACCCCGAGGTCGCATCATGCGCCAATGTGTAAACACATCTTTGATGAGGTTGGACTTAATGCTTCTTCACCACGAAGTTTTTTCCTGAAGTACAGGAAGTCCTAAATTGAATTACAATAATAATCTTAGAATAGCAAGAAATTCGGGGATATTATTTATCATTAGTATTGGTAATATTGTTTAGAAGTTTCTTACTCGTTGAACTCTTTGAACATTCATTCAGGTAAACTTAATTTCAGTCTTTCAATTTAACAATAACAACAATAATTATAATTACATCAAATTGTCAGATGGCCACAATTTTAAGATATAAATGAACAAAATATATTTTCTAGAAAACGAGGATAAACTCTTGTTTTCTTCAGGCATTTTTAATAATCTGTGCTCTTTTGATGTTCTACGAATGATAAAACGAAGATTTTTAAATCTGCGGAACTTTCGCTTGATTAAAAACAAAGTCACTCTTCAGGAAATAACTTTCAAAAAGGTTTTCTATAACTCAATCATTTAGGTTGTTTTCTACATGAAAAAAGAAATGTACGGAAATGATGTGAATGAAAGATTTTTGTTAGTGAAGATTTTTCTGAAGGATTCGTTTCTTCCTTACTTATTTGTCTGGGAAAAAATATACATTGTAAGATATTTTAAAAATAAATACTTTTAATAATTGGTATGAAATTCAAGTTTAAGATCTTGAAATATTCAAGATTCTGCATTATCTCAGAATAAGGGCACTTTCCTTTAAGAAGGAAGAAAAAATGAAAATTCCAAATAATCAACTGCATATCAATCAAGCTGTCAATCAAAAATAAAGTGCGAATGCATGTTCCCAAGACGCACATTTTACAAGTACACTAAACTTCCCTTCCAAACAAGCCGTGCGTTTCAAGACGCGTCTCTTCGTAAAGCTCATAAATAAATGGCAGCTTAGGAAAGTTTTCAAAAAAAGACAGGATAAATCCAATGTTTAAATAAATTGCGCTCGAAAGTAATACTTTTTGTCTCTCGGAAATTTAGAGAATTTTATATGATTTATTATCCGTTTTTTTTTGTACCAACTGGATTTTTTAACATTGTTTATACGGAAGTAATTGCAAATTTTTTAAAAAATATAATCGTATACAATGTTATATACACTAGATCAACTGGATTCCCTTTTTAGTTAATTTTTTTGTAATAATTTTATGTAGACTATAAAATATTATGTTTGATATCATTTACATTTTATATAAAAACAATAACTTTGATTAGAAATCTTTAATATGTATATTGTCTAACCTACAATGAAGTTATAAAACAGTTGGTCCGATTTATTTTAGGTTTGTAAAATGGTATTTCCAAAATGTAGAGTATTTTGTATATGTAAAAAACGTTATTTTTGCAATCCGAAAGATCAGATGTTTTTTATATCAGCAATGAGATTACACCAAAAAAGGATTTAAACTTTTCTGAATCTGTGCTTAAAATACTTTTTGCTCATTTATCTCATGAACGGCTTTAAAACTGGGTCATTTGCACATAAATTAATTGGATTAGCAATGCAAATGTGAGAATGGGTAATTATATAAATCTCTTCTTTTCTTTTATTACAATCCAGTTTCCAGTATCCAGAAGATCCAGTAGAATTTCAGTGAAATGACAAAATCAACGACTTGAGATATAAGAAAAATTTCGATAGCCATAAAAATACATTTATTATTATTATTATTATTAAGAAAAATTCTGAAGGAAGAAGCCATTCATTTACCCGAGAAATTTCCAATTTAGTTACAGCCGGTAGAAGACTACAATTGGGATATAAATAAACTCGTATTTGTTCATCCAAGAAACACGCGTCATGAAAGAGGGGCTATAAATAAATTCCTCATTGTTCATCTCGGAGATAAGAGATCTTGCCCTCTGATTACTTCGAGAACAAGTAATGAATTCGCCCACTAATTTCTAAATTAATTGCACACGCGAGAGGCCCTGACGAACACGTCTTATAACATGAACTGTCAGCTATTGACTGATGTGGAATCATTACTAAATTAATTACAACCGTATGGACGAGCAACCGTAGCCAAAGCGCCCTAATTAATGTCACTTGTAGCATTATCTAGCATTATCGTTGTTGCAGATGATGTCGTGCGTAAACAAATACGAAATGATCCATTATTTTTGCATGAAATTGAATGTTAGTTAGTAATTTTTATATTGTTAGGACACAATTGTCATCGGTTTTATACAACGCTAGATACAGATAACTAAAACCATCGATTGTAAAAATAATGGATATTATTAATTGTATGCATCGTTCAATGATATAGGAAATTCCTGGTGAGTAAATGCGACAATCGGAAACAAACGATTACGTTTGCCATTCTTTGTCTTTCCTCAGAAAGCGCAATAAAATATCTTGAAGTGTGCGCTTCGCAGAATACTAAAGCGTCGTGCGCTCGTCTGAAGAGCTTCCCCATAGTTGAATGCCAACTATGTGAAAATCTAGGTTTATTGTTCTCCAGGGAGTGTTTCATATAGATTTCTACGAACATAACAGAAGAGCGGATGAAAGTCAACCCTGCGCTTCCATTCGAACTTCACGGACATGGTCCTTCCTATTATCGATGGAAATTTGTCACTTTTTTTTCCCTCGAGCGCTTTTTCTCTATCTGCGATTCAATGGATTCGGGCGAAAAAATTTAATGAAATCCCGACGTAATGAGATCAAAAGATATTTGATTCTTTGCGCCAATATTTGAACGCAGCCTTCGGCGGCCTTCTTTCGTATTTGCGTTGTTTTCGTTGGAAATTTGATTGCAACTTTGTTGACATCACTCTTTTCTGCTTCTTTTCGCTCTGCATATTGCGATATTTGCGCGCATTTTTTTTATTCCCTTGCTTTATTTTATTGTGCCTCCTGTGTGAATGAATCAAAGTGTGGCGAGTGTTGGACGCTGCCGGCATTAACTGGCGTCACTTCACTCCCGGTGCGTCCTGGTTCGTTCCCGCAGGCGAACTGACTCCTGTATTCTCGCTTCCTCCTCTACTCCTTTTCATGTTCCTGCCTGCGCTACGAATTCAGCTCCCGAGGGAGAGCAATGTATATTCCCTTATTATTATTATATGTGCTTTTTGTTGTTGCCCCGTTCTGAAGTGTTCTCCTCGCTCGCGTTCAGTTAATGTTAGTACTGTCTTAAATTTTTACAATGTTGGACGCTTTTTTTATCGCTGGCAATTTGTACACTTTGACAAAGCGTTCACATACGTCTACGACTGGTGGTTGTTCACGTTTAATATTTGATTATGTAGAGGTAAATTTGTTAACTCCATACTCTATATTAATCAAAATATCGACTTCATGAATAATTGTCAATAATTTAGTAACTAATAACTAATATCAATATAGGTATATCATGATATTCAAGTGACAAGCTTTTATGAAATTGTTGTATTGAATGATTGAATTAATCAATGGCGAATTTGGTGGCAGTTTTCATATTGAATATTAATTAGTATTAATTTTTGTTCATTAGTTCCAATTTTGTATAATCGATATTGTATAATCCTATAATCAATTTCTATTAATTCAAGTAATTGTTATTATAAAATAAAATGAATGTTTTATTTTCTAACTTCGTGATTACCAACATATTTAATTTAAAATAGAATTGATAACTAAGTTTTTTTTGTGTTTCATTCATAAAAGTGATAAAATCCATTTAAGATTGCAAAATTTTTGTCCCATCGAAAATTCCAGTTTACTCTTTTGAATAATTACAATTACCACAGAAAGTTGTAAGTAAAATATGTAATGATTATTGTTTAAATTAAAAACTTTAAATATCATTTAATCGGACTTAATTTGATATGTAGAGATCTTTATCATATATTTTGACAAATAGAATAGAATGGTTAATCAAATAAAAATATTCATCCACTCATGTTCAAATACGAACAGAAGTATAACAAAAAAAACAAAAATAAAATCAATAAACAGATAACTAAACGAAAATATTATAGAAATGAACATTAGATTGAAAAATGAAGAAGGAATAAAAACATTAAAACAAGAACATTCATCAAACTGCATGAATAACACATATTAAATAAAAATATGAGGAGATATAAACATGACACTACCAAATATATAAAAAATCAAATTTTAAATAGTGGGACAGAATAAAAACAATTTTTAAAAATATGAGGTATATGAAATGTAAAAATTGTGATTCAATTTACATTGAACAGACCAACAATTAAAATATAAAATAATACCCGACAAAAACAAAAATTGAAGGACTTTTTAATAAAAAAATCACAAAATTGATGAATGTATAACATGAAACTACTAAATCAATAACCAGAACATATTTTAAAATTGCACTTCTAGAATTAAAAGAAAAAATGAAAAAGCAAAATTGGAAAATGAGTTATCAACTAGAAATTCAAATAAAACCAATTTTTGATTAATAAAGATAGCGATGCCAAAGGAAAACCAAATTTATAGATAGTTAAAAAAAGTTAAATTGCTGATGACATAAGTTCTCAAAGAAAATTAAATATTAAAATATTAAAGAAAACTATAAATTTACCATCTTCAAATATATGATGATTTATATTTTTTTAATTATCTTCTTCATCTTGTCATGCTGTAGATAAAATGTCTACACTTAATTGGAAATTTTGATTTATTTTTTTTTTTGATATTAAAATAGTTAGCAGGATATAAATTTAGGATTAAATATTGTCAATATTGATCAAAGGAATTGACATTAATTTTTTAAAATTATTTGTGAAATGGACTCTGATGAAGACATTGATATCAAGTTAATACGAAAATAATGAATTCCATAAAATGTCAACGAGAATTGACATTAATTGTTAACAATCAGGTTTGATGAAACAAAATTTTCACTTCAGATGAGGTGATCAACAAAACATAAACCAGGACAATCCATAACTTGCTTGTATATCAATTAGCTTTCAACCAAATAAATTTATCCACAAAACAAATTTTAAAAAAATGTAATTAAGGTTTTCAATGAAATTGTAGTATCTAATAAATTTCAAATTTGTGATTTGTAATCCAGAATATTTCACTTTAAATTCAGAATACTGCAGATTTCGATTCATAAAGTGTAATCTTAAAAAATTGACTTACAATTGGCCAACACATGTTTAAAAATTGTACTTCAGATTCATGATTAAGAATAATCAAACTTCGAACCCGGAATAATTAATATTTGCACAAATTAACAGCAATCTCGATTTAAATAACACCAAATATGAATTCAATAACCTGTTGCTAACGACCACTCGAAAAGTTACAGTTACAAACCCAAATTTTCGAATGTAAAGTCCTCAAATAAGTTATCAACCAAGTGGAACAATTCAGTTCGACCAAATCCAATAAAGCACCCATTCATTATGAAAGCCTTACAAAACGTCGCATTATCTCGTGCCAAATTTAGTATTTACATGTACGTATGTAACTATGTATGTATGTGTGATGGCAAAATTCAGTGGCACGACCTCGAACCGTAATCAACTTTCTTGGCGAACGCCATAAATTCCGCAGCCTTTGTGTCTACAACATTCCGAAGACATTCATTTGCTTGCCACGCCATGCTCGGCCCCATCGAGCTTTATCTGCACACTCCACCAGCGACCACTATCTTTCTACGCGTTCCCTCATCGCATCGAGCGAGACGTGCCAACTATTTGAATGCCTTTCGCAACTTGCGAGCGCCAACACAAATCGATGCCGTCCGAAAACTGCCCCCACATGCACACAGGACGATCCACCGTCCTGTGGTCCGTGGGTCGAACGAAATGCGTCGTCCTTCGCCGCAGAAAACGCAATGGGACAAGAGTGCCATTACATGCGAACTCGCTTCCAGAATGACCACCCGAAATAATTCCAGCCGACAGACAAATTGTTCGATTATAGAGATGTACGAGTATGTCAAGTCTCTTGACCTCCATCGAATGCTGATCGTGGCCAGCAACGAGTTGTCATGCATTTTCATGGATTCGAGGGAAAGTTTGAGAAAGTCGAGAACGTCCGAACCGTGTTTCAGCAGTTTGAATTGATTTTTGGCTGAAACGGACAGCAGCAGTTCGTTCGAATGGTTTAATTGAGGCTTCCGTACACCTCTAGAAGTGTCTGATATTGATTTTGATTCGATAAGGGTTGCATTGGTTTTGACTCACGTCCACATATAATTATAGATTTATTTGGTGGCCCAACTGACATCGATATGGATGACTCGCGAATCGTGTAACAGGATTTCGTTCGAAACCGAATGGTTCGAATGGAAATTGGAAAAATTGCATCCGAGAATTAATTAATTCAATTGGCAGATGTTTAATTCTCATTGTACATTGCATGTAATTGGACTGAGAATAGACTGAAGGTTCATTAACGATTGTTAGGCTGATTGCTGTATCGAATCACTAATTAACGAACAAAATGAATCCCTAGGTTGATTTATTTTGTATCTATTTCCGTTTTTAATTCGCGTAATGAACGATAAGAATATTACGATTTCATGCCAATTAATTTATAAATATATTGAGTGGTTAAAACACTTTCAGAACAATTTTTACCAGAACAATCCACAAGTACAAACGAAAATGGTATTATAAAAGTGTTAAACCATCACTAACTCTAGTAATTATTTTAGCATTTTTTTAAAGTTTGTAACAGAAACTCAAACAAACTCCAGTTTGGAAAACACTCGCAATTTCTTTCTCTCCCCTGACATTAATTAAAGAGTCTGTGCAGATGACGAAGAAGTATAATTACTCTCGCAAACAATAGATTAAATTTGAAGAGTACCCGACGACGACGAGAATAGTGATGATATAAAGCAAAGATAATTAATTTCTCTTTTTACTTGCGCACCGCGTTTGCCCAAGCAATAGAACAAATAAACTCCGTCGTTCAATCGCACACGGAAAAAGATTTTTAATTAAATATTCATTTACTTATAATATTGTCTAGAATAAATCCGAGTGTGTCCGTGCCAGCTGGAAGAACGCCCAGATTAACACCCGAGAGCCGTGAATAAAACATTTGATTAATGGTTGGCGTTCAAAGCGTTCATTAGCGAGCCGCGCTGCGTTTCAAATAATGAAGCAGCGACTTTTCTGTTCAACTGCATTAAAACCGCGATGGAAAAATGCACGAGACAGACTAGCGAAAATCGCTGTTGCAAAAAACACCGCAGAAAACTAACGAACTGAAAGTAACGCCAACGTCGAAGGAAGAGCTCACTAGAGCCCTTCTTAGATCATTGTTGTATTATTCTTTTATGGCTGGACGTGATAGTGCTGCAAACTGAACTGAACGTTAGGTCGCTTGCTTCCAAGAGTTACATCTAGTTTTTCCACCCGGTATTTACGACCGGTACACGGTCTGAACATGCTCCAAACTCATTCCCTGCTTATATTTATTTAACTTTTTGTTTTGCCCTCGGCTTGCCCAGCATTTTTACACGCAGGGGCTGCTGTTGTTGGCCCGATGCGTAAAGGTTGAAGTGTCGTGGTTGGTTTTGGTTTGCTGCGCGCGTTTTATTACAGCTGACTGTTGAATTAATCACTTCGCTTCGCAGCGTTGTGCGTATCTACCGAGGACTAAGTTTTTCCTTCGGAGGCAATCTAGTTAATCTATGCGATGATCAGTCATCCTGTCTGCGGCATCGCTGGGATGATACTTGAGCCGGTTTCGGGGCCCAATTTGGGCGCATTGAGTGCAAAAAGTGAAGCTTCAACTTCATTTTGCCAGCACTTGTCGGAAGCACGTCAGCGTTTTGAGTGTGAGCCGGGTGGTACACGGATATCTAATCGACAAGATTAAATGCCTGAAGTGGCTCATTCGGGGCTGGACTTAAGTGGCTTTAATGCAGATTAAAATCATTTCGAAGCTGGCCTGGCAGCGTACAGCTCAGAGCTTGGCTTTGATGCATGAGAAGATGAATGTCTCTAGGCCTGCGAAGGTGATTTTCATCATGTAATTTCATTTAGATTGTCTTCTACGATTTGTATTCGTTTCAATGCACGAATTATACCTTAGCATTATAACCTCAAAATGTCGTACATGTAGTCAAGCAATGATTTATGGATAATTCTATGATATTATTATTCTTTGATGTGACATACCTGAATTGGCTTCTTGTGATTGAATTGGGTTCTCAATATTGGCTTCTAGTGTTTTGCACGGCTCCAAAGGGTTCACAAATATCCAACGATGTTGACAACACCAGGGAATACTCCATTTTGATTTGGCGGTTCTTTGTGATGGCAATGTTGAACACAGATTTGATATGAAATTTCTTGATGCGTCAACCTAGAAACGAAAATTAGTTTAGAATTTGATCGGCCATGTCTCAAACCGTGTTGGTAATGTGTAAAACAGTGTTATTGAGTTTATTTGTGCACACTTACGTTCACATTTTGGATTTTAGACTTCGCTGGCGACGTTTTAACCCTGGCGATGATTGTGCATGCGGCCGACACAAAGAAAATGAACATAGTATACAAAGTAAATAAGCAACATTATGTTTATGTCCAGCATGCACCAGCCATCACTCGTGCAAAAGACCTAAGGCAAAAGAGCGAATTTGATGCAGAAATAATGAAATATGGGATATTGATGTAGGCAACCCCCAATACTTCCCAAAAACTTGTGACTTTGAACGTGAAATGTGGGTTGCATATATTAATTGAAAATTTCAATATTTTTTTGAATTTTAAGTTTTTAATATTTTGATTTGTAGGCAAATGGACTATGCAGGTGGATGTTTCCGGATGCTTGAGGGCTTCTATAAACACCTGAATCAAAAGGGAGTCTAACCGAACTTGTTTTGCTAACTAAGTTAAGCAAACCGAACCAACAGCAATGAGCACATACATTTAATATTAATTATTTCATCAGGTGTTTCCTTCTGGGAACTTCCATGGAATGTGTACTCATTCAATGCGGGCTATAAATAGGAAATACGTTCATCCAAGGGCATATTAAATTATAACCCTCCTTGAAAGAATCATAACAAAACTAATTCAAAAGCAATCTTGTCAGCCCTTCTTTGACATAAAAAAGGAGAAAGTAATAATCTCCACCACCAAAAAAAAACTCCGCGTCTACTTTTTGAATATAAATTGGCTGATGACTTTGAGCCAATTGAAACTTTTGCCCTTACTTTTCGGCTTCTTTTTTATAAGCCTATACGCATTATCTTAGGTGTTTCATTTGGTGAAGACCGCAAGTTTATATCGGCACGAAGATGATGAGATAGTTGACCTCCTAAACAACTCCTTCGTTCCCTGCTGTTTAAGCTGGTTGCGAGGCAGCACACGCCTTACATAAATTTCCCGAATCCCTGGGGAGCCGCACTGGACGTTTCATAAACTTGGGCGAACTTTCGCTAACAACTTGCTCCTCACCTTGAAGGACGAACGCGTTCACGTCTCGAGGAGTCGATGTGAACACACCTATCTCGTTGAAGCAGTAAAAATTTATGCCTTTCGGTATTTTTGTAAAATTGCCGTGTAATTACATTAGGATGAAATTGGCTGGAATTGACTGGATTTTAAATGCTGGATTGACAGCGCTTCATTTGTTTAATGCATTCGAAATTAATGACATTGTAGAATTTGTAATCGGCCGAGCCAAAGATTGCAGAAGGAGGATGAAAAGGTCTCATTAATGAGCTGCTTTGATACGATCATTAATTTAATTTCTAATGGCGTTTTTCTGGAGAGCCTGCCGGCTATTTGCCACGATTTATTTGATTAATTAATTAGCATGATATATTGGGTGCGCATTCAGGCGGAATGCTATTCGATGGAATTCAGCATTGAATTTAATCATTCAATTAGCTTTCATGGACTTTTAACATGTGGGTGGATTTGCCTGTTTACTTTGTTTTGTCATCATTTATAATGCAATTTGGAATCCAAAAGGCAAACGGTTAAGAGATTAGCTATTGTTAAAAATGTTTATCATTAATTATGAATTTTTTTAGGCAGCAATAATAAGATATTTTAGAACACTAAACTTTTTTGTAGTCAGATTTTTAATGAAATTGAATAATTGCAAATGAATTTCAAATTTGTGAATTGTAATCCAAAAAATCACTTCTAATTCAGAATGCTATAAATGCAATTACACTTCATGAAATGTAATTCAACTTGTTATATGTAATTCAGAAGATTTTATTGAAGTTTATAAGTAGCACATATTTGTAAACTGAGTGATAATTACTGTAATAATAAAGTCAAAATTCTGATGTTATAGAAATAATTTACCTATAAAAACTGAATTGTTATTTTTAAAAAAGTGGCACTAATCTGATTTGCATTTAAACTCTTCTGAATTTCATTTGATGTATTCTTAATTTCGTTTGACTAATCTGAAATACATTTAATCATTTCTAATATTAAAAATATGCTTTAACAATTATATTTACCAAATCTGAATTAAAATTGTTGCAAACTGAATTACATATAACAAATTTGAATAACATTTTCTGCTCGTTTAATTGCAGTTTGCAAATCTGAATTGCATTTTATACTTTTTGAATTACTATTGGAAAAGTTGTAAAACTTCTGAAGAATTTCTTGGAAAATTACAATATTAAAAACATATTCATTAACAATGTATTAGAATCATTAACTTTCATAAAATCATAATTCCAAGAAATCAATATTTATAGAATTTTTCAATCATCATAAGTTATATTCTATTGAAACGAAGTAGATTTTTTGTGTGATTATCTGTTGATAGAGTCTTAAAGATTATATCACAGAAAAATCCATATTTTTTAAATCATGTATATCTAGTATCATATTCTTTTAACCTTTTTATACCCATATCATTTTTTAGTGCGAATAGAAAATCCTGGCTCTCGTTTAATCCTATTTTAGGATCACTTTTTCGATGCTATCTTTGAAAGGTTGGAAGAAGGTCTCCTTTTTTCATCTTATTGATAGGGATCAGTGCTAAATTATCCTATAAACTGTAATCCTTGACTACGCAATGGATGAAAATCTAGTCTGGGTGAGAAAAATAAGGATAATCATAAGTTAATAGAGTAGTTTTTCATGTTGGACAATTCAATAAGCAGATATTGTTAGTTGTGAATTAATTCTGTTCTTCTCAACAAATTGAAAATTGAAAATTTGTGAATTATTTAAATAATGTGATTATTTTCCTACACATAATCAGAAACTTTAAAAACTGTTTTTTATCTGTTGAAATCTGCAGTGATGATTTTTTTATGAATCCTTCTCTTAAGAAATCATAAATTTTATAGTTGTTTTTTTTTAATCAGGAATATTAACAATGCTGATTATTAATGGTCTTGTAGCTAACAACATTTTTCGTATTGTATAGAAGTATAGTTTTTAGAAGATTTGATAATTTCAAGTATTACATCTTTTGATCCTGGATTCTTCTTGTGATCTTTCACCATCAACAATTTCAGTTAGCATTAATTGAAGGTCCATTCAATAAACTTTAAAAAGGTAATATATATCTAGAAATATAAACAATTATAACACTATAATAATATGTATAGTCCATGCATGAACATCTATGGAAGATTGAACCTATTTGAAAATTTTCAGAAAATGACTAAAAATGAAAATTCGTCCAAGTACAGTTTTACACAATCCTAATTCCCAAATATTATTTTGACAGTTTTGGAAAATGTTTAAGATCTGTTTAAGGCAAAATCCACATTTGGATAGCATCTTATTAAAAAAACATTGACAGTATTTTAAATATCCCAAACAAACAATTTGAATCTTGAGGTTTACATGTCGAGAAAATTGATCATTGGGCATATTTCCTTTGTCTAAAGTCAATTATTCAAAATTGAGTACTAATATTATCAACAATTACTGGAAAACTTGCTTTTTATACCACATATAACTACTTCCACTTGACCCTTGCGTAATCTAATAGATCCATAAAAACGAAATGATCTTTTGATGATGTATAATAACCATTAATTGCGTCGGCGAATAAATCTTGATGTAATACGGCAAACAACAGCGGAAAATGGAAAAACAGCGTGGCGTGCAAAATGCAATCAAACCCTTATAGCCAATTGGGCAATAAAATAATCCCTCGGCTGTTGATGCGACTGAAAATCGAAGCGCGAATAAAGCATTGCGAAAAATGCGGCGAGCTGTGCGCGCATAAAAATAAAAGCACACCGAGCGCACCGGAAGCGCGCGGCGAAAAACTTAACAGGAAGCGGAAATAAAGTTAACAAACACCGAATTTATGACCAAGTCTGTCTGCCATCCATTTGTTCCTCCTCGTCCTCGCGCCGCCAACCATCCAGAAACGACTTGGGATGTTGGACAAGTTGACAAACGGAACGCACCAAACAAATTGCACCCTTCTGGAGATAAAAAATACATCAGCTTTGCTCAACCTTCTTCGGGGCTCGATTCGATCGCGCTTCTTGCTGTATTGGGTATTGCTTCTTGTTACGTCCTTCTGGCAGATGCAAAGAGGTGTACACAAAGATGCTCGATTTTTCCGGGCTTAGTTTACTCTCCGCGATGCTCCATGCAATTTGTATTTGTCGCGAAACTCGAGGTGGAAAAACGAAGAGGAGAAATCTTCAGGAGGAGCACTATGCAAACAAAAACGTTTTTAATCTGTCTGTGCACGTTTGTCCTTCGAGTCCTTCGAGTAGATTCCAAATGCTACAAGAATAGAAGCAGCTCTAGATTTCGTCAGAGCACTCTAGTTTAATTTTTTGTTATTTTTTTTGCGAATGGAATGAAATCGCTTTAAGGCGTTAAACAGACAGATTTACGTTGAAAAACATCAGAACACCAGAAATTCAACATTATCGTTGGTTTTTAATTCGAGTTGAGTTTTTTGCAACTCGTTGACATTTAATTAAAATGATTGCCTGCTAATAAAAAAAGATTTTATGCGCGTTATTTGAAATTTCAACGCTTCAGGTGCAAAAAATTGGCGCACATATTCGCGGAATTTTCTCCAATGCAAACAATTGGAGTTGGGTGGACAATGCAAAAGCTGGAAATGGGACGTCGACAATTTGTGCCAATTCAGAGGAATTGCGAAACAGGAAAAATATACTAGGAATATTCAGCAACCTTGTGCAAATTTGAGCTTATAATTATCGTGCAAATGCAAATATTGGAGCAAATATTTAATAAAATGTATTGGAGTTTCACACAAGAAAAATCCCCCAGGAATTTGCACATTTATTTTTGTCAATAAGCAAATGCGATTTGCTCATTTTTCTTATTACACACATGTGAAGAAAATAATTTGGTAAGAATTTATTTTTGGTTGTTTATCTAATTATTTTTTTGGATGCTTTATATATTTTCTTAATATATTACTTGTCTCTTATATTTGATGATTTATTTATTGATTTGTAGCTTCAATTGAAAATATGAAAAAAATCATTTTATTTCCTAGATGCAAAAATAACTGTTGTAAATTTAGTAAAGAGTAATGAACTAATTTTTATGATATGAAAAAATATACTAAAGTTCTCTCTAGTATAATAATTTTCCTAAGGCATACTTTTCAAAGAAAACAGAATTTTTCCAATTTGATTGATTAAATAATTAATCATCAAGTATTGATTTAATGGTAAGTTTATGCACACATGAATTGTGGTTTCAATGTAAAAAGTGATCTCATTAACGAACTTGGTGGTTCGTGAACGGTAGTAGTTAGTACAGGTGCAAACGTATATTTACGCCCGAAGAGATTTATTCGCGCCATCAGCAACCCCGGACATAATTTAGGAAAGTGACGATAAGAGCTAAATGTCAAGGTTACTCCGACGATACAGATAATTCCATGTTATCCATAAATTAAGTTGTATCAGAGAGTCAAAAATAGATTGCGTATGAAGATTCCCTCATTTTAGAAGGAAATTTTGTTGTATTTGAAATATCGAAATTTGAAAATTTCATCATTAATTTTTTTCTTATCAATAAGTATATGACATATGAAAATTGCAGGAAAATGTTTCATCAACTTTTTTACGAATAATTTTCGGACGTTTTTGTTATTTTTTTTGTTGTAATAATTATTGCATGTAAATAAGCCTATTAAAATATGAGGGAATGAAGGATTGAAAATAACTAAAAGTAAACGAAGATGTAAACACATTTTTACTATTGTTTATTAGGTATAATTAATTTTGGACTAGTAAATAATCCATGAATTTTTGTCAAATGAATAATTCATTTCTTGTCATTACATTTTCTCATTGTCAGAGGAAGTTTAATCATATTATTATTTAAATTAAAGCAATATGTGAAATAGTTTCAATTTAAATGCTTACTAATTTAAGAAATTCCTCAATAATATTTTTGAAAATTTTTATAGGTTTTGAAATATTGTTTTGTTATTTCAAGAAGAATCATCTTGATTTAAACTTCAACCAATATTTTCTGGAACATTCTCTCATTGAATTAAAATTTACTTTTAGTAACATTCAAATATATATTCAACATTTTTGTAATTGTCCAGAAATTTATGCATCACTCATCTATAATTTTGAATTTCTCACAATTATAATATAATCCTTTATTTTGTTACACTTCTCAATTCTTCTCGTATAATCCTTACGTAACATAAAAAATGAATTTTCCTGCATGGAATTGTTATGTGATGATGAAGCACTGGGATAAGGCTGAACAAAATATTATCTCCAGATGCTTGCCAAAAATATATTCGCCTGTACGTGCAAACATACAAAGCAGCCAATCTACAATGAGGACATGAAAAATGAGTGTCAATTTTAAAGAAAAATAAACCCCTACAAAAAATATCCTGCATTATGATAAACATTACAATTCGAGCCCGGGGCGTTTTATTAATGTTTTTTCTTGTCGGTTCAGAAGCATCGTTAGTTGCGTGCTTTTTTTCCTTTCGAGATCTGCCTCGTAAACGTAAATAAAAGTTGCATAAAGCTTCCACATGCCAAATTTAATATAAAATTTAATAAATAATCCGCTATATCAGTCGTCCCAGCTATTCATTGTAAACTCGTTTGATGTCTAAGAACTTCTTTAGATATTTATTTCTGTTCTATTGTTAACAACTTTTTGTCTACATCTTTTCTAATAGTAATTCAGAAAAAAATGAAATGAAATTTGGATTTGAAATTTGAAATTAAGTGAATAGCAAAAGTAATTCTGATTTGTTGTATGTAATTCAGTTTACAACAATTGTAATTCAGATTTGGTAAATATAATTGAGAAAGTATAATTTTAATATCAGAAATGATAAAATTTATTTCAGATTAGACAAATGTAATTGAGAATACATCAAATGAAATTCAGAAGAGTTCAAATTCAAATCAAATTAGAGCCACAATTGTTAAATAATAATTTGGTTATTTATAGGTAAATTATACATAATATCAGAATATTGACATTATTAATACAGCAGTAATTATCACTCAGTTTATAAATATTACTTAAATCAACTTCAATGAAATCTGAATTACATGTAATTCTTTCTGAATTTCAAACGACAATTTCATTTCACGATTTGGAATTAACTTACAATTTAATATAAAAAATCTGAATTAGATTTCATTATTTAAATACAATTGATATATCTCTGCAAAGAAATATAAATTGAAAAATGTAGTTTTTAGATGACTACTTATTATTTACAGTACTCAAACTTGTAAATTGATTAGAACTGTGTAACTAATGTGAATAACATTCCAGGTTCTATGTTTAGAACCAATTTTCGACCATTTATAACATGCCAGATATTTGTCATTATTTATTCTACCTTGACAAAAATACAGTACATATATTCCTATTTTTATATAGCTAATAGCATGCCTGTCATTATTTGTTTCACCGAGTAATTATATGTTAAACAACTCGGAACTAATTAATAGAAAAAGTGCTAATGTGAAATGTGGAAATGAAAAAAAAATAATAAATGGTAATGGCAGACTAAGAGTGCGATTTTTATTGCTCGAACTTCTTGTTTGATCAATAATAATTAATTAGTTGCGTTGAGTAAATTACATACGTACGTTCGTTACGCGAAGAAAAGACGGAAAAATAAAGGCGTAATTATATTAACGCCGACTGACACGAACATTTATTTGACATCGTGTAATAGATGGGATTCTGAATGGAAGGGAACTAAACAAGTAAGCTTATAAGAATAAAGCGAACATCGAAAAATGGTAAATGTACGTACGAGTTTCAGTTAAAGGGAAAAATACTTGCGTGAAGTAAGTTGGGGAGTTGTGGAACAGTTGAAGTTGGAAAAGTTTTCCATTAAGAAGCAAACTTTTGTCATATATTTTGTATTTTCTCTCTTTTTGTGCTGTCCAGATGTTTTGAATATAAATAAGTTTCTGTAAAGTATTTTAAATTGATTTTATGTAAGGATGTTTTACATGGTACATTAATTAAATTGACGTTTTTCAATTTATAGTGTTCTTTAGTGTGTTTTGAAAGAAGCCCTTCTAAAATAATAAGTTTTTGACCAAAACTAGAGGAAATAAATAAATAAAAAAACAAATTGGTGTCGAATTAAGAAGAGAGAAAATTAATGATTAAAAATAGGAAAAAAGGCAATAAAATAATAATTTTTGGTCAAATTGACGACAATGCCAATAGTATTTCTTGGAAGAATTTTGCAAATGTCTAAATACCAAGCGAAAGTACATTAAATTTCCTAAAAAATATGGTCTGAATTATTCGGATTGGACTTCCGGTCCCGAGGTAATACATAAAGGATTAAATAATTAAGATGAGTATGTCTAAGCAAATTGACGACAATACCAATAGCATTTCCGGATGGAATTTTGCAAATCTATAAGCGGCATTTGAAAGTAGATTAAATTTGCAATAAAATGGTGTCGAAATCATTTTTATAGGACCTCCACTTACTGCGAAACAGCTGACAGAAAATTGATGGTTAAAAACAAAAAAGGGCAATTAAAGTAATAAGTTTTGGCCAAATTGACCACAATACCAATAGCATTTGTAAGTGAAATTTTGCAAATGTCTAAATACCAAACGAAAGTACATAAAATTACCTAAAAAATATGGTCGGAAATATTCAGATTGGACTTCCGGTTCCGCGACAATACATTAAGGATTATGTAATTGAGATCATTGGGTCTAAACAAATTTACGACAATATCAATAGCATTTCCGAAAGGAATTTTGCAAATATGTAAACGGCATTTGAAAATAGATTAAATTTACAATAAAATGGTGTCAGACTCATTTTTATAGGATCAGTACTTACTGAGAAACAGCTGACAGAAAATTGATGATCGAAAACAGGAAGCAGGGCTACAAAAATAAAATTTTTGGCTAAATTGACGACAATACCAATAGCATTTCTAGGTGGAATTTTGCAAATGTGTAAATATCAATCGAAAGTACATTAAATTACCTAAAAAATATGGTCTTAATTATAAAAATTGGATTTCCGGTTCCGAGATAATACATAAAGAACAATGAAATTGTCATCATTATGTCTAGGCAAATTGCCGACAATAGCAATAGAATTTCCGGACGGAATTTTGCAAATTTGTAAACGGCATTTGATAGCAGATTAAATTTACAATAAAATGGCGTTTGATTTATTTTTATTGGACCTCCACTTATTGAGAAACAGTTGAACAAATATTGATGATTAAAAATAGAAAAGAGGGTAATTAAAATAATAATTTTTGGAAAAATTGACGACAATACCAATAGAATTTCTAGATTGAATTATGTAAATGTCTAAATACCTATCGAAAGTACATTAAATTAGCCAAAAAATATGGTCTGAATTATTCAGATTTTACTTCCGGTCGCGAGATAATACAATTTCCAAGATAAAGTTTGACAGATCCGCAAAGATTATAATCAATATTTATACACTAAAAAATTCTGCCAATCCGCGTAATAGTTGATAAACTGATAAAAATTGTACAAAATCACAAATTGTGGTAAGAAACAAAAATGGTAAAGAATTATAACCTAATTTAACACAAAAGGAAAAATTATCACTTAAGTTCTATTCAAAAAGAATATATTAACATTTTTGTTGACAGATTTATTCGAGATGGCTTACTTTTCTTTAAGTTAACCAACTACTTAAGTTTTCTAACCACACTAGTGAATAAGTAATCCAAGAGAATAAAAAATTTTCAGGTAGCCTTAATGAAAATATACAACCCTTAACCATAATACCAGCAATAATACAAAACTTGGAGTATATAATTAAGAACAGCACTATACACCATATTCGTGTGTGAAGTAAGTTCTTTCCTTCAAATCTAACACACCTTCAGGTTGACTTGAAGCACGTATCCCACTTGCACGAAAACCTGGATGGTATTTTCCTTCCTTGGGCCAAATATTCGAAATCACGCTCGACGCGCGCACGAAACCCGTCCATTTCACTTCCTTTTTCCAGCTCGGCGAAAGTATATTTAGTGGTCGAATGTGTAACTTTTGTAGCATAATGAGGTCAGCATGGTCGGCAGCGAGATATCCATCGAAAATAACGAGTTATTGATTACGTCGTCGTCGTCGTCGCCATCGTCGTCGGTGGTGGTAAAACGCTTCACGATTCACGAACGTTCACGCCAATAAAATATGGAAATTTGCGTAAACGGCGGTGAAGAGGTGAGCCAATTCAATCACAGTGCTGCGAACGATTGATGCGGCCGTTTTTTATACTCCCAAGAGACACGGTTGTGATTCGTGCCAAATTGATTGATGGACAATTATTTTTCGCGATTTTTTTGTGACGAAAATGTTTGCAATCACACCTTGTGTATTGCATGCGAGGTTGGTTGAACCCAACGCACACAACAATGGAAAATGGGAAATCTGAGATTGAATGATGTTGATTGCATTATTGATTCTTTTTGGTGTAAAATTTGAATTGTGTTTGGAACAAATGCAAATTGCAGTAAAAATGGATTAATTGAGTAATTAAATTTATAGTGGCTAAATATAGAAAAAAATTTAATTAATTAATTTAATTACTGTTTTTTCATGTGCAGTTCAGAAATTATCACATTAATATTAAAATATAATAATTGAATTTCAGATGTGGAAAATGAATTTCAGAAAGTACAAAATGTATTCCAGAAGAACAACTGATATTTTAGAAAAGATCCATTGTATTTAAGATTGAAAATATAATTTTCATAAATGGTGATTTATAATTCAGAAAGTAGCATATGTATTTCAGATATAATGATTTGTAGTTCAGAAATTAAAATTATACACTTTTATTATATTTACCCAGTATACATAATTTATATTTATAATATGGGATTTAAAATTGAAAAATTGATGTTAGAATGAAAATTTTTGTTTGTAAACATATGTAGCACGTTACTTATTATACAAATACAAATTTGTAGCAACAGCCAAGAATCTGTGTTTAAATACTGAAAACAACATGAAAGACTTACGTCATTAAAAGTTTGGCCGTCTCATACGAGTTACTATTTAACTTTTTGCTGGCAAAGGATAAACAAGAGCAAACATGGAGGAAAATATGATAAATCACACGAAGCTGAAAGGCGAGTAGTCAGCAACTACAACATTGGCAAACAACCAGCAGTGTAGAATTGCCGAAGAAGTTGTAAAGGAAACATTCCAATATTATATTGCGATGCCAACTGAGAAACTTCCATGCAAGACTCATTCCAGGGGTTAATATCCTTGTAACATAAACAGAGCAAAAACTATATTTTGATTTAGAAGTTGTATTTAGTTTCGAAGTCTATCAAAGTTTTATCGTCGAGTTGGTAACATCATCAGAGAAAACGTAGATACATTTCCAATTATGGAAGAAAATCCGAATCAAAATGAGCTGGAATTTAATTTTACTGAGGGAAAAAGGAAACTATATTTTATGAAAATTCAAACTGAATTAATTTCCAACTTTATTACCTGCAAATTTTTACGTTAATTAATTCCAATTGGCTAGATTTTTAATATAAAAACAAAAAAATTATTCAGCACTCTGATTTTAGCCAACTAAACATGCAAAATTCTGACATGTACATTCTATTGCCTACTCTAAACTAAGTGCATGAAGATGACATTTCAAAGGATACCACTCTAGAATCCCACACTCACAGCTTCCAATTAAACTTTATTTCATCGAACAATAATCGTGAATTTCGTCAATGCGAACTTTTAGCACTTCTGCTCGATCTGCCGACTAAATTTCAGGGCGCTATTAATTTTATAGTTGTCTACTTCATTTCCCATGCGTCTAACAATGCGCACTTATAGTTTGGCGCTAGTTGGTTGTTCCATCAAGCGGTAACCAACCAACAATTAAAACTTTCAAACACATCACGTGTTGTTATCGCTTCTCTTATTGACAACCTGAAGGATTTCAATTTTCGCCGAATGCGTCCTCCGAGCAAATTTGGTAATTACAAACTGGGAGGTTCAAGCCTTTTAGTTTATTAGGATTGCGTTTGCAAATTACACGAGTTCGTAATTAATTAAAATTTTCTTCGTCTATTTTACCAACAGTTTTAAGTAAGTATATTCTATTTATCCTGTTTTTTGAAGTGAAAACTTCTTTAGGCGCGCTGTGCAAAAAAATATAGGAAGTGAATAGAACTGGTATATGTATAACGCTCGGAATGAAACGCTCTTTCGGGTAAATTCGGTAGAGAGATCTTGATCTATCAACACACGTACAACAAAATAAACGTATGAAACAATTGACCGATTATTTCATTTTTCATTGTTAAGTGTCATCCCCGGTCATTTTACAACTTTTGCACTCACAATATGTTAAGCATCTTGGTGTTATTAGTTTATATTCCAAATTTGGTGGAAATCGGTCGAGCCGTTTGCGAGAAAATCGCGTTTGAACTAAGAAAAATTAATTCTTCTTGTTTATAAACATTAATAATTTATGAACAAATTGATTCCCGATGTTGCAAATTGCTGAATATGTCCATGAATATAGTATAAACAATCCCTGAAAATTTGAAAGCAGTTGGATCATTCGTTTCGGAGATATTGATGAAAATGTGAGTTCGTTTCGAATGAATATGATTCACAGTTGCAGGTGCGTTGAGTGCATGAATCGAAAAAGTGCTGAATAATGACGATCTACGCCACTAACGAACACAACAATGGCACTTCAAATAGAATAAAAGCAAACAAAAACGGAATGCGAGGAATGCGGCTGAAGAATAGAACAGATGCAGTAACGAGTAAACAGTAACAGTAC
>JARJDZ010010844.1:0-28074 GCA_030264555.1 Aleochara sp. GC000083
ATTTTGCGTGCGAATTACACACAGCAATTAATTTATTTACACTGTAATTGATTGCTTTACTTTCAATCCTTTCTGATTGGACGATTGATGCGATTGCGTCTGTTTGTCTGTCGAAACGACATCATTGTTTGCTTTACTTTGTTGCTGTTGCAGCCCAGATAAGATTGATAAACAGTCTGATAGATATTTAAATAAACAAGGAAAACCAACAATCGACAATTAATTCTCAGCAATACATCAAACGTATTCGTTTATATATGACTTCAAAGTTTTTGTTTTAATCTTTTGAACTGAGAGCTTTATTTTGTTTATTTGTTTAATCATTTCTGATAAATACAACTAAATTTATTGAAACGATGAAACTTTCAGACATAAAGTAAAGAAAAATACAAGGAAGAGACGATGAGATATTAACTTTTAATCATTTCATTTGTTAATGGGTGATTTTCATTTTTTTTGTAGTGATAAACAGTTTAATTTTAATTTTTATCACCACGCAAATTGCGTAGTTGAATGGCATAAACAAGTCTCGTCAATCAGCACTTTATTTTTATTTTGTCCAATATTTTTATATATTTTTTGCTGTGGAAAATTCCTTTTTAAAAATTCAATTTTTTTAGTCATTTTCCAAGTCCAAATTTAATTTTTTAAATATTTTCTGATCAGCAAAAAATTGCAAAATATGAACTGATTTGAAGTAATTATGAGACAGTGCCAAAAATCATTATTTTATTTTTA
The DNA here is from genome assembly GCA_030264555.1 of Aleochara sp. GC000083. Classification (NCBI taxonomy): domain Eukaryota; kingdom Metazoa; phylum Arthropoda; class Insecta; order Coleoptera; family Staphylinidae; genus Aleochara; species Aleochara sp. GC000083. Next base: position 739 of record JARJDZ010010844.1, read on the forward strand.
TTTCTGGCTGTTGTTTCGAACCAAACCAGCAGCTGTTATTTTTGTTATCCATTAGTTGCAACAAATTAAAATTCAAATTTTACGATCGTGTGCAGACACATTCGTAAGCAAGCAAATTGACGAACAAAAACAACCAATTAAAGTTCCTGCAACCGTTCAGGATTATTTATTTGCAGCCACACTTGCAAAAATTTTAATTAACCCAGGAGATTAAATTTGGAATAATTTACGCTCGAAAAAACTTGTTGCTGATCCAACAACTATTGAGTCGATTCGACGAGCCAATTTCAGTCACCTAATTAGAATATCAATCGATTGCTGCATGTTCATTGCGTACTTCATTAATATTCCAGAAATTAAAATGAGTCTGATAGCAACAATTAAACAAAGAGCATTTCAAAACTTTTTTTTTAAATGTCTGATATACATTTTTAAAATTCAGTTACCACCGATGATAAGCCTTATAATTTCCATAAACAAGGGAAAATTTACGAATCGTTGAATGCATAAATGTTCAATTCCATTTTTCAAAATGTGTTTTTGTACGTTTTTTGTTATCTATCCGTACAATATTTTCCATGTTGTGCCTGTAATGGCTTTAATGGCCATGAAAATACCATGGAATTGCTATTATGTGATGGATGATTTTTTTTACCATATCTCGTGATAGAATGATTTTTTTTACACACATTACGCGCATGGAAACAATGACACAACGAACGCATTTAGTTTTACGCAAGAATAGATTCGAGCACATATGAGACCACATATGAGCAAATGACACCAGGTATGATGTTGCGTGCTTAAGCCACATTCGTTATTAATGCAGTACAATGGCAATTATTGGTTTGCCAACAACGACGTTAAATGATGAAAGGTGGGGGTAAAAAATAGCAAAAACGTGCGACAATAAATACGATTTACACAAACAATGTTATGTGGGAATCGAGAATTTTTTATTATTGTTTTCCGACAAACGAATCGATTTCCAAGATTCAGGTCTTTAATTAATTTGAACAATGAAGGGAAAAATTCATAGTTTGAAATTATTTTTCAAGTGATAATTAGATGGGTTTTAATTTATAAATTGTCATTGTTTTAGTCATGCATATTTTTTGTGATGATTCAGAAGTCTTCATGTAAAATTATGGACAAATATTCATAAGGAAAATTCCAATAATTTTATGTCTAATTTTTTACTGGTTTTTTCCATCCCTTATCAACGATACATCGATAATGAAATTGACCTTTGTCATTCATTTCATCATTTTTCTTTTCTAAGTTCTTTGATCTGAAAGAAAACTGAATAAATTGCCAAATGATTCCCTTGAAGAAAAGTTGAATCATGTTGTTTTGGCTCATTACAATCATAAAATATCCAAAGTATCTATAAACGTATTATTGGATCTTCAAATAAATTATTCAAACTCTCAATTTTCCGGTTTGAACTCTAATTATTTATTCAGTTGACCTCGATGCTTTTATTCCAGATATTTTCAGTATGAATCAATAATAATTAGAATTTTCCCTCATACCAAATGGTAAGGTAATTAATAATTAGTCTGTTATATTGATTGGCTTAAAATAAAGCCCAAAAAGTTTCAACCCCTAAAATTAGGACCAATATTTGAAACCACAAATATTTTCCAATCTAAATTTAACAACTTTGTTTTGACAAAGATTTTGTTGCACAATTTGCACACTGAAAATATGCCGTGCGAAATTGTGCCCAGATTTTATTTACTTGCGGCCAAACAAATAAATTGTTCACTTAATTTTATGCCCGCATAAATCCTCTAAACAAATTTTGGTTGTAGATCCTACCAGAGAAAAGTTTTCAGTCCAAGTTCTACTGAAACATATTTGCAGTTTTTACGACAAGCTTTTATTTACGAGGCTTCCAATAAAAGATTTTTAAAAGCATTCTAAAATTACCATTTTTATATTCTAATTTTTGAAGTCAATATGGATTTATTATTATTTATTTATCGTGAAGATTGATTTAATTGCAAAAAATGAAAGCCGATAGTTTTTAAAAGTTAATTGCAATTGCATTACATTTCCTACTGTTTTTTGAGTGGGAAAAACATTGTGTAAATTGTTTTTGAGATTTGGGTAGCACTTAAAAATTACCCAAGAAAATTCATCAGTGACAAATCGAAAATGTGTTGGGAAATGAGCGTCCTGAATGAGGTAACTGTTTGCTATGTTTGCTATGGCTTGTTAGATAGAAGTATGCAAAAATGTGACTTTTCGTTCGAAATAGATTTTATGAGTTTATCAACCGACCAACTAACATCTAATATTCAATCTGCAACAGGATAAATAAACATGTTCCACTGAGAATTCAGTTGAAATGGAAAATAATTGATCAAAACTTTTTTTTAACAAATTTTTACAATATTATTTAATTATGAATTCACTACAACTATCTGTAAGCTTCTCCCAACTTTCTGGCAGTTTATTAATTACTTCGTTTCAAAATATTTGAACTGGAAAAAGTTTTCGAAAACTTCCCTTGCAGATTGGCAATTCAAAAAGTGTTATAAGAATTGAAAATTTGGTTGTTAAAACAGGATCTATGAAGGATATGGTAAAATACACCATCTAAGTTGAAGAATTTTCTTTTCGTAGAAGAATGATTTAGATAATAAGATATTTTCAATCAAGTTAGAAAAATGGGAAATGATAAGACTGATAATTACATAAAAAATAATATGGCTTGGTTGTTTAAAGATAGCAAAGTAAATGTCGTATAAAAAAACGGAAGTAGCTTATAATTCGACCTATATTATAGCGACATCAAGAAACCTAGACGAGTAGACATTTCAATTTGATTCATTGAATTGCGAAACCTCGCAACACGGAGAGCGTCGTCTAGACGTAAACAAACATCATACTATTGTATCAATACATGAGCGAGCGAGCGAGCAAAAAAAATGCATCAACAAATATTTGCACACACTAATTGTCCGCGTTTGCTTGGGTATTATCATCTTCCGCTCGATGAATCTTAGAATGCTGTCTTCCATCTGGGATGCAAATGCATCCTAGACCCGCGCATCACCAAGAAAACGAATGCGGTGCTGGAGAGGAGCGCGCGAAAGTGTCTCTTCTCAGACGCATATAATTAGATCCTCCTCAAGGTCGACCACATAAAGATCCGCGGGCGCGCGCGCGCGTCTCTTGAAGCGAAGGACGCGCGACCGACGACGCTCACCTAGTGCACTTGAAGCTCGACTGACCCCATCTCTTCTTGTTGTTGCAGGCCTCAACCTGGACCAGAGCCTCTCCATGAACTCGTCGATGGGGCCGCAGTCGCCGCTGGACATGAAGCCCGACACGGCGACGCTCATCTCGTCGGGGCAGTTCAGTCCGCAGGGTGGGCCGAACAGTCCCAGCGCGTACTCGATGGGAGCGGCGAGCATCCTGAGTCCCGGCGGGGGCGGCGGAGGCGGTGGGATGAGCGGGAAGAGCGGCGCTGGATCGTCGTACCCGCCGAACCATCCGCTCAGCGGGTCCAAGCATCTCTGCTCGATCTGTGGTGATCGCGCCAGTGGGAAGCACTATGGAGTTTACAGGTGTGTAGATTGGTTTTTTGGGGTTGTTGGAAATGTTTCTGGAGGTGATGCTGAGAGGTTTTGTGGGGTTGAAGCACTTCAAGGTCAGAAATTGCTTTGAGGAGGTCCAGTGACCTTGGAATTCTTGTACGAATCGTTAGAGGGTATTGATGGTTCCAGAAAAGGTCAGAGATGACCTGGATTTCTTATATGGACTTCCAAGAAGGAGGTTTCACTGTTACCATTTAATCTTAGATTTTATCATTGTAGTAATCCATGGTCATATTGATGGTATAACCATCGGAGGAGCCCCAAGGACATAGAATAGACCTTGGATCGAAGATTGATTGCTGACAACTACCGGAAACGATTAGGGACTCAGAAGACTCAACTTTGGACAAAAACGTGGATAATTCAAGTTCTTCCGATGGTTCTTTCCTCTATTTTGAACGTAGCCTTTGAAGGATTAGGCGGAACTTTGTTACCAAAAGTTTGGAAACTTTTGAATAACGACCTTGAGTGTGACCTTGAAGGCCATTGCCTTAGAATCGACCCTTTTTCATCGTTACAAGTACTAATGGACCAAGGGTCGTTGACCTCTTCCTCAAAGAGATTTAGGAAATTGCAAGGAAACAGTAGAAACAAACAAAATCAGGATCTATAGATTTCAATCCCAATGAAGAAAATTTTGATCCAGAATTTGAAGTCCTCAGAAGCAGGTGATCAACAACAAAGGAGATTTACATGAATTAGAATAACAAGGAGCAATCTCTTGATTGAGAGAATCAACAGCAAATATGCAGTAGAGAAACAAATGTAAACAATTTGCACAACATTTCCTTGCGAAAACCGAGCAGCGCACAATCAGGTGCAATACCAAGAAATCACGTGCGTGCCTAACGCTTTCCTTGTGTGTGGTTATGTAAATAGATATTTGCATTTCCATGCGCGCATAATAAGAAATTGATTGAGAATCCACCATTGACCATGGCCTTCACTGCAGCGCGACTTGCTGCTTGCACTGCTTACCGACTTTGCCAAACAAAGTCAAACGCGCTCTCGGTACAACACCAACCAACCACACACATCAGACGAGTTGTTGCTGTCGTTGGTGGTCATGCTCATATGCGACCGAGAAGCATAGCAGAGAACGAATACGTGCACGTCGCGCGCGCATTGTTCATGCAGTAATAATGTTTGAAATAAAATTGAATAATTAACGAGCTTCCCTCATCAGCACGACGACGCTGCGCGCATTGTCCGTGTTCGTACTTGAAAAATGAACGGGCAAGGATGGCGCGCACGCTGGCGATTTGCGATGCTCATGTAGATACCGAGCTGCTGCTGCTGGTTAAGAGATAATTGGAAAAAAATTCTAGAATTATATGTGACCTTCAAAGCACACGATGTAAACACGCGCGCGCGTACGCTTATTACAGAAACGGCCGAGGAGCGACATGCTCGTCGTTGTAAAGTACGTGTGTATTCGCCGAGAAGCTCTACACATCCGTGAATCCTGCCCGGGAATGGATTGGATGGACGCTTTTTATTAACTTCCCATCGCAATGAATGGCGCGCTTGTACTCGCCAAGCTGAATTCGCATGTTTGCGTCGCGTCGGGGCTGACGGCGTCGTCGACGACGTCGTGATCGCATTCATCCGAGATGAATTGCAAGATTTCAGCAATTTGTAAATGGAAATGTTGTTTTCCCCCCGAGAGCACACAAGGTCAATTTTCGTTATTAAGCCGTCCAATATTGTTGCTAATGCATTTCCAGCCGAAATGTCGATCGCCGATTTTCGGAGTGGAGGAGGAAGGCAAAACCGGAGGAATTGCTGCGCATATTTATTGCTCCTGCAAGGTCATCGTGCAATTTAAACATCAATTACTTTGTAAACTTATTGTTTAAATTTTAGCATCGAACGATTCCAAGCGAGTCATTCTCCAGGTTTAAATGTCATCATCACCATCCAGTGAGGGCGCTCAATTAGCGAAATGAAATATACAAGGGTTGTCTCGAAAGTTGAGGGATGATCTCGGAAGTTTGCAATGCACCTTGAAATTCACTTGGAAGCAATTTGGCGCATAGAAATTGGATGCGCGACGCGGATTGTAAAAACGGTTATAGAAATGTGCCCGCAAAAGTGACCTTGGAGCACCTGGGCGGGCAGTAGGAAGCGGTAGGAAAACTTGCGAAATGCATGCGGATTCTCAATGCCATAGAATGCGGAGAGCGCGCGCATATTGCTCATACTTTTATAATAGTTTGTTGTACGCTGGCGGCAGGTGCAACACCACATTGCGCGACCCGGGAGGGAATTGGCCGCCAACACAACATCTATCCAAAACAGCGAGCACGCGATGTGCCACTTCATCATTTTGCCGATGTGTCGTCTCCAGACTGCGATGCGCGTTTGATGAATTTTCCGTCATTGGATGTATGTACTTTGGTCGCGGCTTATTTTGGCAGCCGCGTTCATAATTAAGTTTTGCTGCCCGCGTATAAATAGCGCGCAATCACCGCAGAGGTGGTTTCAATGTTTACGCTTGGCAGACGCTTGGTTGTTGCAGTTTGGAGGGCGCGCGCTCGGAGAAATTTTTATTATTTGCGCGCACGTTTTTCGCCAACATCTCTTGGACAATTTTCACTCGCACTTTCGCTGCACGTCGTCGGTTTGCGTAACTGCGTTTTATTCATAGATGTACCTTCGCGCGAATGGAGGGCGAGAGGCAACGCCAAAAATTATAAATAAATGCCCGAGCGGCCATATGCTCGTTTTTGTTTTGCGAAAATGGAGCGCTTTTTTAATGCGGTAATTAACTTATTGTCAGCTTTATACTGGAGCCCTCACTTCGCGCGTCGTCATCCTGTTGTCGACGATGTTGGCGAAGGAAAAATTTATTATTGACAGCATGTCAGCATGTTTCTCACAACGTATTTCCACGTCAAGGCAACACGTTAATCTAATTTTTAATTTACCATGCTGATCGGACGTACAATAACGCTCGTTTTACACGTTATTGGATTTTGATGAGGGTTCTTTGGAATTTTCGTCGTAAATAACGTTGAATTATGCGCGCAGTATGTTGAAGATTGATGTAAAATTTGCGTGTTATCATATTTTATACATTCTTTTAGCGAAAATTCGAAGAATTAATTTTCACCGAAACTTCTTGGACAACCCTTGTATATTTTGTTTATTCTCCAGTAGCGCCCTCCATTATTTGTGGTACTTTTTTGGAACTAACTTTGCAAGTTTTGTGCCAAATTATTTTTACATTATTTAAGTGTAATACTTGAGATTACACTTACTGATAACTGTTTTTGTATAATCCACACTCATTTCCGTCAATTCATATTGTTTTAGATCCAAAAATATGCCTACACATAAGAAATCATGTAATTAATTGTGACATTTGTGTTGCGCTCTCAATAGTTTGTAACTTTGAAAATTTACAACTGTTTTTTGTTGCAGTTGTGAAGGCTGTAAAGGATTCTTCAAACGGACTGTACGAAAGGACTTATCCTATGCCTGCCGAGAGGAAAAGAACTGCATTATAGACAAAAGACAAAGGAATCGGTAAGATTGAATCTTCTTCTCCTCGATACGATAAAAAATAATCAAATGTAATCGTTGTAGGTGTCAGTATTGTCGATATAAGAAATGTCTCGACATGGGAATGAAGCGAGAGGCCGTCCAAGAGGAGCGACAACGCACAAAGGATCGCGACACGTCCGAAGTCGAGTCCACCTCGAATATCCAAACCGAAATGCCAATCGAGCAGATCCTGGAGGCCGAAAGGCGCATGGATTGCAAGACGGATTCCGAATTAGAGGTATGCGCATCCATTTGTCATCTAATTGTACCGAATTAATAACCGCTGAGAAATGCGATCCATACGCGTGAACGTGACGTTCTGCATGAAAAATTGAGGTACTCCCAACTTGCAACCTTGACAGCATTTAAATTTTGAGATGAAATACATCAAAACAAGTTTACTCAAAGCTACGCTGCGCTCGTGTACGAGAGAATGCGTGGAATAGTATTAAACCCATTAGTTGTCGGCTAATTTTAGAAGCCTTATAAATGAAATAAACATGTAAATAATCAATAAGAGTCAGTAATGTAAAGTAGTCAAGGTTATTGGTGCATTGGCATTCACAAAAGCGTCGGGCTGTGTGTTTGGTTGGTCGCAACGCTTGCGTGTGTGTTTTGTATATTGTTGGAACGTTCAATCAACCAGCCTGACGCGCTCGCATATCTAAATTGAAATTGACTGCAGTTTGATGCATCGATAATTTGCATAAAATTCGCACTATGGAGTTGTTTACGTTCCGGTGCATTGGTCGCACGGTTTTAATATGTTGCTTTTTTGTTGTAGAATCCAGTGACGAATATTTGCAAAGCGACAAACACGCAACTCTATCAGCTGGTCGAATGGGCCAAGCTGATACCCCATTTTACAAGCCTGCCCGTCTCGGATCAAGTCCTGCTGCTTCGTGCCGGTTGGAACGAGCTCTTGATCGCCGCATTCTCACATCGCTCAATCGACTCCAATGATAGCCTCGTTTTACCTACAGGACTCACCATTCACAGGTGAATTTTCAAATATTCGTTGCTTTAAAACTTTTGGAACGACCCTTGTATACATTACCCTCACTAGCGCCCTCACTCGGTTGTGATACGTCAAAACATGAGTTTCAAATTCAAATTACTAACGTGTTTTGAATATTTTTAGAAACTCTGCCCAGCAAATTGGCGTTGGAGGAATATATGATCGCGTGCTCACCGAATTAGTGTCAAAAATGCGCGAAATGAAGATGGATAAGGCTGAGCTGGGATGCCTCCGGTGTATCATCCTCTACAATCCAGGTTTGTAGCTTGTTTTTTTTTTGTACATTGTGCACTTCGAGAGAGTGGTATTAAACGCGTGCATTTTAGACGTGCGTGGGCTGAAATCGATCCAGGACGTGGAGTTGCTGCGAGAAAAAGTCTACGCCGTCCTGGAGGAGTACACGCGGACGACGCATCCTAACGAGCCGGGCCGGTTCGCCAAACTCCTGCTGCGTCTACCTGCGCTCAGATCGATAGGGCTCAAGTGCCTGGAGCACTTATTCTTCTTCAGATACATGGGTAAAGTAACCATTGATACGTTCCTTAACGACTTGCTGGAGAACACGACGGATTCGTAAGTTCGCGCGCTGCATATCGGACGCTGGAGTTTTCGCAAGCACAAGGTGAAAACGTCGTGTTTCTGTTTTTTATTTGGAGAGAGAGAATGACATGCATTGAGTGGGTGGATGTTGTGTATGTATGTACCGAGCCTAACGAACTTTCTTCTCATCTCATTGTACATAGTTTTCTTAAAATAATCGTACACCAAGAATGTACTTTATGCGTAACTAGTATATTAATAAGATGATGATTATTAATTTATGACGTTTGTAGGCACGGAAAGTTTGTTGGGCTTTAAAAATCATTTTTCGCTATTTATTAATTTTAAATATCTGTGATTTCTTTTTTATTTTTTTAGTTCTAATTTACACAATGATTAGATAGCATATTGAATGATTAGTTTATGCTAATGGGTATTACTGATCACGATTTAACGAGTTTAACGATTAGGAATTGCAAACGATTACAGTAAGATGGTTCAATGTGCGTTTGTACACTTTGTAATTGCTCATTTGAAACATTTGCACCATTTGAATGGTCCAGTATATTCAATGTCAAATTTATTATGAGGGTAAAATTAACGATAGAAAATATCTACTATCAAATAATAATAATTATCGCGTAATTATGTTTACAAATGATTAAATTCTTAAATTAGGAAAGAGTATAAAAAAGATATGACGTATATTAATTTGAAAGTGGATCTATCAACAATTTTATCGCTATCTATAACATTTTCAAGCAATACAAAAACATAATCATATGAGAAATTACAAAGTGTAAACAGCACATTATGAATGTGAAAAATCTATATGAAATTGAAACGGTAAAAAATTTCAGCTTAAATTCAAACAAAAATCTAGGAACAACCTGATTTCACTAAATTTGATTACAGATAATTATTGTAATATCGATTCTAAGGATTGAGATCTCAGTTGCACTGTCACAAAGTAGTCGTTTCGTTGTGAATTCCAAGTAGAATTTTGCGTCCAAATTCGATTCGATTCGTTTAAACTCAAGGGTGCTGAAAATGTTGTTTATCGTAACAAACAAAAAATGAAGAATTAAATATAAAAGTGATGGAAAGTGCCTGTTTAGAGCAGCAACAAAAACAAAAAGCAAACGACGACGAAGAACTTGACTTGAAAATGGAGAAGAAGACATTATTAATTGCAATTATTTAATTAAACGTAAGGGTAATTACAAGTAAACGATATCGCACTTAAGTAGATGTAAAACTGATGGACAATTTAAGCTAACTGAATGTAGATAGGAACCGCCACATTGCAAATGTATTCATTTTATAATTTACGAGCGCGTAAAGAGTTGTGAGGCAGCTCACATATTTTGTACATAAGCCACACTCAAACGAAGATCTTTGTTTGACATTCCAAACGAAAACGAGAGCGATCAAAAAAAGGAAAACGAAACGAAAACGTAACCGCACACTTAACTTACGAATCATTTCCTTCATCTGACAAATCGTGTCGTTTATTTTACTTTTACTTTTTACTCTTCTCCCATTTGACTTGATCATGATCATGATAAATCGTAACAAGACAAGACACACAAAAATCTAAATCTCTAAACTGAAACAAGAAAACTAAAACAATGCTGATACGATAGGAAGACATGAATTGAAAAACATAAAAGGAAACCTATTTAGATGTTATGTAATATATGATATATAAATGTATGTTCTATGTATATTTATCTAATAACTGTTCAAGTTTCAAAGAATTTTATTGTTGCAATCTATCAACAGACATCTATTGATGAAAGAAAACAAGTATTTGTGCTCTATTACTAATAACGATGATAGTACACATTCAGATAGAAATTTAAAAATATATGTAATATTTTTTATATTTTAAAATTAGATTTTATTCGACTTACATAATGTTGTAATTAATGCATTCATTATATTGAATGATTTATCTGTAATTATATGTACAATATAAGAACGTGCAAATTTAAGTTATCATCCAGAATGCAAGAAATCGTTTTGTATTTCGATTTTGTTAAAAATTGCAACAATTAGAATGATTTCAACAATCGTAAACGGCGCTGTTATGCATCAAAAAATTATGACATATTTGTTATCCTTGCTTTTGTCCATGGGTGATTAGTTCCCACAAACGCCACCAAATCTGTGGCGCTACTTTACATTTAGTTGCCGGTCGCGAATAATTTTATCAGATTTTGTGCTTTGATCGTGAGTAGCGTGAGTAGGAAACATAGGAAGTTGTTACAAGGGTTCCAAAGTCTAAATGCATTTGATCATGAATCATACAGGTATGCGACAATACAATTTATATTTTTTGCGAACTCCATGGAATTCGACACGCGTATGATGTGTTCCTGGAAGTAATCGACCGGTAGAATAGTTGTTGAATATGTTCGGCTGCTCTCTGCGCAAATTTACGTGCGGTACGTGACTTTGTGCACGGCTGCCTGACATTGCAATGTCATAACGCACGTCGTCGGCCCCTGCGCGAATGCAAGAAGTGATCCTTGATTTATGCAAAGCACTTTCATGCAGCTCTATTGTTTCCCCAATGCTAGCTCGCCATTGAGCATTATAACATTATTAATTTCCGTATCGCTTGCGATAGTAATTGAACTTCTTCTAACGGAACCAATTAATTTGATAGCAATCTTTCGTTTTTCTTGCACAAGAGGAAATTGACGACGAAGGTCGCCATTTTGACTTGAAGATAATCGCATGTAAAATTATGATGCGTGCATAACAAATTCATACACTTGTTGAGCCCCTCATTCGAGCGCTGTGAATAGAAGCGGGATTGAATGAATAATGATTTGTTTACTAATACTTTATTCATCCAGCATTATTTTCCTTCGCGGAGGCATTTCTTGCCTGAATGGAACAACGGCCAATCGCGAAACAATTAAACAAATGACGATGGACATCAATTGTTTGGGACGCCAACAAACAACAAACAAATGAACGATTCGACAAATGCAAATGACGGATTAACGTTGACAGGCAATCTTGCATTTTTCACCGCCTAATGACTAGATAGCTCAATTTACGTAATTGAGCCGTTGATAACAGCGCAGAATTCATGTCAGCACGTCGTCGTCATTGCCTGCCGACGCAGCGAAATCAACGCGTCGATTATCGGTAATTGGAATTAATGTTGTGTGGTTAGTGTGTCGCATGTCGTCCAATATTTGATCAGTCATACTGGCTGGAGCGAAGCATGTGGCAGGCCATGCGGATTTCTGTTTACTAATCGATTCGCGAATATTTACGCGGCGTAATCCCCGGCCGGCACGATACGGCCAACGCAAAACGTACAAACTGCCGGTAGTGGACTTGAACTTGTAGAAATATGTTCGACGAGCCGTGCTTCGTCTCAGTATGTACCTTGGAATCGAAGCGGGCGAATTGATAGCATTCTCTCGCGCGCTCCCGAATGCAATCTGAAACGAGCAACGTGAGTGAATGAAGTTTGAATGTAGTTTACTACCGTTTCGATACTCCTGAATGAGATGTTAACGTTCAAAATGTTGACGGTAAGCCCAGCATTTCACATTTGATTTTCATGCAGCACTTCATTTTCATACTGCTTGCTTCCATTTAATCCAATTGTCGCACATTACATTTGCGGCATTTGTGGAATATCCATTTGTAACGAGATTACCTGTAATTGGATCATGATGGTACGAATTTAAATCTTGTTAGCAGGGAATTAGATTTCTTAGAATGCGAACAATTAGTGTTGTACTTTGAGCGTTTCACAGCATTTGTTTTTATAGCACACAATTTCCAGCTCATTTTTTCTGTGGCACTTGTCAAAATTTGTAGGTTATGTTCGTTTTATATCCGTGAAGGGAGTAATGACATTACTCCCTCATATCACTTGAAAATATGTTAATTGACTGTCAACTCACTGGGGGGCGCTCGTGTCGCACCTGTCTAGAAACTCGAGTTACCACACTAAATTTATCATGTTTTCGCTAATTTCACTAACGATAACGTTACAACTAACAATTTGTAATGTTTGTACAAGCTACGACACCGCACACAATGCGTGTAAATACGAATTGTAAATAGCTATAAAATAACAATGCAAATCTCTTGCAACATTTACAACATCAGCGCCCTCTTTGTCTTGCTGTCATCATAGCTGTCATTCTCTCCCACCACTTCTCGGTATTTTCAACACTTTCACTGAAGTGTGTTTTCGTGGTGTTTTGTCGCAAAAATAATCCTCATTATCATATCACGTATTTACCAAATTACTAGACTGGTCCAGTTCGAACTGAACGCCACAAGCGGTGTCACCTTGCTGAACGTATAAAAGGTGTGCGCGGGCGTTCAACGAGACGTTATCAACGCTGTTTCGCCGGGGACGAGATACACACTCGAACAACGAGCAACAAAAATCGCGAAAAACAACGACTTGGCGTGGAAATTGCAACGCGCACATTGGAGAATTGCGACGCAAAATGTTGCTGCTCGCTGCAACTGACCTACATTGCGATCTGAACTATGCAGCCGAATTTCAGCAGTTTTACTATGTGAGTAATCATTTTCGTCATAAATTCATCAGATCATTCGTTCAAGTTCATTGGCGTTTTGGGTACGAGATGTGCTATTATTTGTTTGTGCTTGTTTTCATTGTTTTGTTTCAAGGGATGAAATTCGCGGTGAACATAACCTACAAAAGTTTCCTTTCGGCTTGGAAATTAATGTCAAGGCCTCGGAATTGTTGATTAAATTCATTCGAAAATTCCATGGAGCATGATTCCAACTTTTCCATGCATTATGTAATGCTTTAATGAGCTACAAACAAAATTTTTGCTCTGCAAAATGCTGCAATGAAATTTCCTGCTCATTGTTAGGGAATTTTGGTTTTCTATGATTTGGTAAATCTGGGTATATTTGAAATAATTGAAAATTCACAAATTTTAAGTTTTTTGGAAATTTATTGATTTTATTTGTAGGAATTTGTATCAGGCGTTTGTCAATGAAATGAACTGTTAATATGAGTCGATAAACACTCGGTTCATTAGAAAATTGTCAACATATTGGTTATTTATAGTTTGATTACATAAGACATGCCTCAAATTGCAATGTTAACTGTAAACATCAAACTGTAATCGAAAACATCGCTCAAACAACGATTGCACTTTAATTTGCCATAAATGCATACAAATTTCACAATGGAGAATGCAATGATTGTAATTTGCACTCCTAAACATGTGGAACAATCGCATGAAACATTTCACTAATGTATTGATTTAAAGCGGGAAATTTTTGGAACAAAATGTGCGCAGTTAAAATTAGTTTATTTATAACTTTTATTACATAAAAGATACTGATAGATTTACGTCACCAATTTTCGGTGCCTTCAATGATATTTCGATATAACTAAAACTTTCACTGAAAAGGCAATTTTTGTTAGATAAAATTAGATTGAGCATTCTTGGAAAGGAAAAGTCGTTGGCAATCTTAGCAGATTTTTATGTAATGTTGAAGATTCCGCTTATTACACAGTTATTCTTGTCCTTGGCATTGAAATTAGAGTTTTTGGTACTTTTTGTTGGCAAGTTGCACAATGCTTTTTGATCATTTGATGGGTATTTTAGAAAGGATAAAAAAAAAACAGATTTGCGTAGTTAATGTGATAATATGGCATTTTTACTTGAAGTGCTCGCCAAGTTTAAGACACGTGTTGCACGTGCTTTGAAGATTACTTCCCTAGAGAACTAAATTTAATTTGTCTCGGTAATTTAACAATTTCATAATTAAGTTATTACGATTTTCAATGTGTAGATTGCTAATTAGATTCTTGTAGTTAAAATCTAATTGCAAATAGAATCCAATTTAAATTCCAGGAAACAAAATTTGTAATATAATTAGAATTTTATGTAGTGTAGTTGATCTCGCATTCAGTTTTTGCATCAAATTGTACAACTAATTGTGTTTGAACTTTATATCTTATCAAGTTACAAGCTGCATGTTTGTTTATAATTTTTATAAAATTGTAGATAATTCTTATCTTCTGGAAGTTTCTAGATTATGTATCTATTTGGTTTATCTCAACAAAATAGAAATTTTTATAAATCATAGATAGAAATATGTCGTCATTAATGCGCTGTTATTGCAAATGGGAATTTTTATCGATCATTTATTTATTTATCATTGATTTGTAATTATAGAAACTAATTTTTATTGGACTTTCTGTTTGTAGAAAGTACAAATTGTGTTCAGTTCAACTGAAATCGGGAATTAAGCTATCTATGATTGAATTATTACAAATTTTGGATTTCCCAAAAGTAAAATAAATAAATTTCACGTGGGGAAGTTAAATAAACTTTTGAAGTATAATAATTGGAAACTATTGTTTGTTGATTCAAAGATAAATGTGTGTCCGTTTTAACAATTAACTTCATAATCGACATTATTTAAATTTGGTTTTCCGGGAAATTTCAAAAATTTACTATCACCAGAAATTCTTAAGATTTTCTACAATTATTTGATTACTAATCATAATTAGAAAATTCCCTAACTGCGCAATAGTTCATATAATTACAGATATTAGTTTATCTATAGGTTTACATAATCAATTATCAGATTAGTGATGCAAACAAAATGCAATTGAATCTTATCAGTATATTTTTTTATCAAATCGAAGTTTTTATGTAACATTATTTTTTGAAATTTTATTAATAATCTTTTAAATTCATAATGTTAGTCAACAAAATCTACAAATAATTTCTGTCTATATTTGTAGATGCACATGTTAGACATAGAAATGCGCTTCCTAATTAAGAATGATTGATTCATCGACCAAATACGTCCGATTGGTCAGTTATTTTAAACCCCATCGATTCTCTGTTTGTAAACACATACTCAACGAGAGAGAGCTTGTTCACAGATGCCCAGATAAAGTAGATTTTAAGCCGAGAAAACACACTATTTGTAAGCAGATGAATTTGTTTCTCATCCGCCATATTGATAAACACATTCTCAAGTATTCCGATCATTATTTTGCTATTCTAGCATTGTAGCAAGTTGTTATTTCTCGCAGATTCTTCAAATAGTATGTCTGCCTCTGGGTAAACTATTACCATAACATTTGAATGGGAAATCTATTTACAACGATTGATAAATAATGCAAGCGCACTTCCATGTGATTCATTTCGAATTGAGCGACTCTGTTTTCTATCTGTGAATAAACCGAGCAAGTAAACAAACTAGTAAACGAAATTGAGTCAAGTGCGACATCCTCAATTTCTCGAATCGATTCCTATTGATAAATCACGTACTTATTTGTTATCAACGTGCAACAAATCACTTCATTCAAGTTCAATGGAAATCTATTTTCAATTTTACAACGTGCACTGCGTAGTTTTTTTAATTAACAAAACGTGTATATTGTTAACAAAATGTATTTGTTATTGCAAAACATAATTATTTTAAATTGCAAATTATCATCTCGTGTCAGGTATACCTGATAATGTATAGGGTGCTTTACAAATTTTCATGACGATGGTAGCGCCCTCAGTGTTTTGTTCACGAAACATTTTTCAAGTTTTAGTTTCTCATCCATGGGATTAATTATATCAAAATAATTATTTTTTAATTAAATGCAAATGCTTTTATGGATTCAACCAAATATTTATTCGAATTTAAAGCTTTATTTCATGAGTAAATAGGTATATCAACTTCCTACATTGAATAAATAAACAATTTCATATGTAAATTTGTGTGAAATAGACTTCATATTAAACAATTGCTAAATAGATGACCAAACATAGCTTAGCCGAGTATGTTACAACAATAAATTAGTCTAAAGTTGACATTCATATTAATTTTTTGGTTTTGTAAATTTATGAACTACATTTTTTAAAATTGCATGTTATCTATCCGTTTAACAATTGTAACAACAACCTTGACTGATTGTGAGTCATTATTAGTGATGACTTCTCATAAAGTGATACTAAAACATTACTGCTTACAAGTTTTCCCACAATGACCGTGAAAATACTCGTTGTGCACGGTATAAAACCGGTAGTTATACATAAAATTGCATAAAATTAATGTAACTCTCTTTTTACGTCAACAATTTCAGATGTTTTGAAAGGTATTTAATGCAAATCATAGAATAATTTCATAAATTTGTTAAAGTTGAAGTTTTTAGTTTGAAAATTGACAGTTCGGAGATTATGACAGCAAATGTCAAAAAGGTTAGAATTACAAGAATTGTAATTACAAGTTGAGTGGTTTATTAGAATTTCTATTGGAATTTATTGCCACGGAAATTTTCCATTCATCGTCAGTAAACTCGTGAAATCAATTAAAGAACCATCTTAAAATAGCAGTGCAGACTTGTTAGATGCGCAAGAAATGAATGAACGCGAATTATTGTGAGCATCATCAATTTATCTGCGTAGTTAATTGCTGCGCAATTACTGCATCTTCCTAGGAAGAGTTGAATTTTGAGTTGGAAGCAAGCATGTAGGTCAGGGCTTGAAAGAAAATCAATAATGGAAAAGCAATTGACCATTGCTTTACACCCAAATTTACAATTGTTGGACTTCCTGGAAACGTAACATCAAAATAATGGACGTTCCTAAATACATTAAAGGAAAACGTCCTTGGAAATAATGGTAAAACAATTTCTTTTGATCCATTAAGCCTCAATTAAATGTATTGCCTCTGAAATTTATTACATTCAGCAATTGATGTATGTGTGGTTGCATATAGTACAAAACTCTATGAAGATGATGCATACAAACATAACCTGGAAATTGCGCAGCGCATAATGCACCGCGTGCACCAGGTCGAGTCAAGTGAAGCGCGAGAATGCAACCTGCTGCGAATGCAATACGTGCACATCGATGCAATTCGCATGCATTTCTCCGCACGTCGACGTCGTCGCCGCCGCCGCCATCTTTATCACAAGTGCATTGCAGTTTGCAGCGAGCAGCGAGCCTAGTTGCGCCGATTGCGCAGCGACACCCAAACGAAAACCTGCTGGACTCCTCGAGCATCGGGCATCCTCATCACCACGGGTATGCAACGGAGATGGGAGATTGGGAAACAGAGAACCTGGTGCTTTTCTGCTGTACTAAACTCAGATTTGAGGTAATGCGCAGACTCAGTACAATTATCGGCTACCTTCCCGCAGTTTCTTGGTTAGATTCGTTTGATTGTTTACTTGAACGTGTTCAGCTTGTTCAGCTACAATCATATTTTTTAATAAAATACGGTTTTCTGCGATTTATTCTTTCTACTGTAATACCGAACATGTGTTAAATATGTTTATACCATCAAACATTCTTACAGAACACAGGTAAGCTGCACCTTAGTTGGTACATGTTTGGGATTATATTTCTTTGTCAAATTTGCAGATCACCTATTCGAGAGCAGTCTTTTCCTTAATTATGCCAACTACTGCTGCATTAGACATCAGCTAGGCATCAGATTTGTATTGTGGCAAAAACCATATCTTCATTTGCCTAGGGTAAGCCTATCTTCCGTGGAGGGAGTAGGTCTGGAGGTAGCGCTACGTATTCTTGCCATGTAAATTTTTCGTTTGGCCTTCAAGTCAGGTTTAGAGGTCTTTTTCTGTCATTTACTGTCATTTTGAGATTTCATTGGCGTGCAATTTGTAACTCCCACCACAGAACTATATAAATACTATAATCTCTATATATAGGTCTGTGACTCCCACCCACCCATCATTTCAAGACCCCTTTTTAGCACACTACTCCGACGCCACTGACTGAGCGACCACGAAGAACCTTTTATGACCCTTATGCAAATAGACACTTTTTCGAGTTAGCGCTCTCTCCAGACATTCCTCCCTCCACGCTATCTTCAATGTACAAACCTATAAAAGTATAAATTGAATGATAAAATTAATAATATATAGTATTTCTATATATTTTTAATTGCCATCCACTTCAATATACAGCCTTATTGCTGATTATTTTCATATAATATGAAATGTAGTATTACTGTTTAATTATCTTTAATTGTTATTTCAAGTGTCAACCCATACAGTATGTGAGAAACTTTAAAATAAAATTTCTAATCAAGTGACATGTGTTGTTTTAATTATGAATTGATTACAGGTAAAAGTGTTAACATAGGAATGTTGTATAAGTTGCCCTTGCAACTTCTGCAACATTTCTAATTACACTTTCTAATAATAAGTTAAAAGTAAACCCTAAATATACCATGGCAAACACTGGCGCCGCCAATGGCAGCCGAAGTAACTTTTAGTACAGCAGAAAGTCGCCTGAGGGCTTCGTTTCCATCCATTTACATGGCGTTTACACTTCTCTTAGTATTTGTTCTATGCTCATCACCAACAGCGGTGCGTGTTCGTGCTGGTCGGCGACAAGCAGCGACGCGTTTTGGAGCTCGTCGAGGAGGACGCGTGCGTCGACTCGCGCTGCTTTGGGCCGCCTCGAAGAGCCGGCATTCGCGGTGCATTGCCCATCGTGTAGCAGGCAGGCGAGCAGCAAGCAGCAGGCCGTGCGACACACACGCTTATCGATTCGCCTCCCGATTCACTCCCGAAACGACAACGCAAGTGAGACGCAACAACGACGACGTGTGCGCCAGAAGGAGAACGAACTGGGAGACATCCGACGAGAGAAGAGGCATTTCCCACATCAAAAACACACAGTTTGGTTACATCGACGAGCGGCACACATCCCGAAACGCGAATCCGGTGCTCCTGTAACAACAACAACCGCACGTCACACTATGGGACTAGTTAACGGTGAGTCTTACGCTTCATCATTTTTTTCGCCTGCATTTTTACACTCTAAATTGGTACTAATTGCACGACTTGATGCCTCGTTCCTCGTTGGCGCTTTCTGAACGAACGAGTGTGTTTGCCGCATTTCTTGAAGGCATGAAAGTGTACGATGGAGTGAAAACGCACGAATGAACGAATGCAATCCGAACTATTTGTGCTACATAAACGCAATTATGCGATTTTAAGACGACGAGTGCATATCCTCTTATCTGTTGATAGCGAGCGAACGAGGAGGCGCATTTCCTTTGTTATCACAACGCCCAAACTGATGCAGCTCGCTCCTTGCACATAAATAATTGCATTATGAATGCTGAGCCGGGCAACAGATGTTAATTAGCATTTTGTTTCGCTGTATTCCTTTCCATCGGCAAAAAATAGCGATGATGTACACGCGTATTCATCTGACCGTTGTTTTCTCAAGGAATCTCACGCGTAATTTTCTAGAATGCAGTGCAACAATCAATAAATTGCCTGCTTAATGAGGTGACATTTGTGTTTTGTTTTCACTCTTGTTTGGGTATCATGATGCCCCCGTTAATTATGCAACCCAATAGGCACGCGTTGATTTTTCCGATTTCATTATTTATGAATTTTTGTAGGAAATTGTTGAATGCGTCGAAGTTGTCCAATTTTATCGATCGTGGCCAATGCCCCCATGAGTCGGCTGTACCATCGTACTACCGCGTACCCCGTTGGATCAATAACGAAGGAGTAACGCGTAATTTGTTGAAATTCGACGCTGTGAGCGCCAGCTGAAATCTTCGCCCTCATTAGCATTAATTATTCGCATCGACACCGCGCGATAATCATTCGGCGATTACTTATTATGCGAACCCATCGTAATCGTTGCGTTTACGTTGTAAATCGAGCACGTCCTTGCATGCACGGTGAATTGTTGAAGTAATAGACATTCGTAGCATAAATATTTATAAGCGGCAACAATACATTCAGCTCTAGCGCGCGCTTCCTCCGCTCGTACTGCCGGCTTTTGGTTTTTTTCCACTCCGTATTTGGTTATCGAAACAATCAATCTTGGCTGTTTGAGGTCCCCAACGTTTCGGTTTCGCGTGTCGTCGTCCATAACGTGAGGATATGAATGAATGGCACCGTGCTCGCTCATGGTATCACGAAATTTCTTCTTGCCTGCTTTTTTTTGCTTCTTCCTCGCATTTCTATTCGGCATTTGGATGGCTTGGATGTGTGCGTTGCGTTCGTGTGACCTGGAAGTTGAATTTTACGCGACTCTCGAGCGATATTGATTTTGGAAAAGCGTGCGAATAGCGTCGAGGCACATGAGCGCACACGACGTAGTTGTAGCAAAAGCGCGTAACGCTGAAAACAATGAACAAATTATTACATTTTTCCCCTGAAGATAATTTACCTGAATGTGTAAGAGGGGTTGCCTAATGATCAGGCGCTTATTTGTTTCTTATTTTTCTCAAATATTTTCGCGCATCGCACGTGTTTACTTACATCTCGCGTCGGTCCAATTTGATTTCACGCCAAACTCGTCATAATTTCGGTTTATATTTAACAATTACCCAACGCCGGCTAAAAATATCGGCGCCGGGCGATTTTATGGCCAATTCATGCGTCGACGACGCTCGCAACTACGAGCCTCCCATCAGCGAGTTATGTAAACAGCCCGGCATAACAGCGCTGGACATTCGATAGCCGGTCAGGCATGCGATGCGAATTTAATGTACATACGTTTTCAATTCGAAATCGATTTATTTTGCAATGTGTTGATTGTTTGCGAAGACGAGTAATTCAAGGTGCACTCGTTGGTGTCAATTTTCAACATGCACGCCCCCAGTTGCATGTGGTCAAACTTCAAATTTCATTTTTGAAGGGATTAAAAAATCCGATACTAGCGCCCCCATCTATTAGTGATTCAATTTATGAATTATTGCAATTATCAGTAATCTTAATTTCTCAAGGTCATTTCAAGGGTTATTTTTGGTGCAATCGAGGGTGAATAGAAATTTGATAAATTATAGATGAATTCATAATTGAAAGGCAAGTGTGAAAGTGTCAGAAGTGTTTTTGTTCAACACTTTTGATGTCCTAAATTGACAGATGTGTTTTGTAATCAGTTTTTTTATATTGCAAAAATTCTACATTTGATCATTGAACGGAGCCTGTTACTGTTACAATTGTGAGCGCTCAAATTGGGGAAAATGCAAAAGAGCAATGACGATCACATCGGCGCCGAGCGTACGTATCCAAAAGCATTATTTGCTCGCGATTCTCGCCCATTATTTGATAGCCATATTGCTATTTGGCTGGCAATGTATTCTGCTTGCTTGCTAACTTTGCTGACGCACTTCCCGAAGCAATTTCACTCGAAGCACTTGGCCCGATACGGCGAACCATAACAATAATTCGATACATGTGCGTGTATCATTTGCCCGATAATGTTATTGATACCAATCGATGCTAATTGATGGCATATCGAGCCGAATGCGTGTGGTATCGTCCTATCAATCAGCCACCCAATATAATTGCTGCCCATGTGTAGTGTACCAACAATGAACTAATTGTGGATATTTTGTTGCAGGATTTTAAGAGCGCACGCGGCCGCCGACCTTCGAAAACATTCGTGGATCCTTGGCATCCACATGCTAAAGCTGCGATTGGTCTCCACACACTTCTTGAAGCAGCCATAAATTGTTGCAATGTGTCGCGATAGGGATATGAACCCTCGAATCTAACATTGGACGGCAGCTCTTGGTTGTACAAGCGCGCAACAAATTGTTGATTTTGTTGTTTATTATTTGCATCGCCACACACGTAGGACACATCATTTACACGCCACGCCAGCAACGAACGAGTGTGTCGGGACGAAGCTACCCGCCGCATCATACGTTTTCGAGACGTCTTTCGATTTTTTTGCCGAAAACGTTTTAATCTTAATAGAAGCGATAAACTAAGCGAAGAAGAGATACACGCATCGGCGCTAACATAACAATAATATCGTTACGTTATCGATATTTGTTCAATCGTTGTTGTTATTGCTGTTGGGAGAGGAAACAAGAGAAAAAAATTGACGAGAGAACTCGCAGAGGAAAGGGTAGAAACGCATTGGATTGCATTGTACTATTATCATCATTCAGCATTCATCGCCGAACGAATAAAACGGCGCTCATTCGATTAATAACTCGGTATTGAATACCCAATCGTAGAAAACATTTCGCGTTTTCCATCGACTCGAGTCGTCATTGAGCGACGATTGCGAAGATTGTGTTCGCTGCTCACGCAGTGTAATGTAAGTACACGCTTAATCACATTCTAATCACTCATTCGCATTCATATTTCACATCGTTCGATATGATAACAATCGACACTTCGATAGGGTGCGTTCATTAACACGTTGATTGATTGCAGTGTAGTCGCATGGTAGATCAAGACGTTATGAAAGGTCCGAACTCACTGGAAGACACCAGGAGGACGACGACGACGACATCGGCGCCCAGCGACAGGGAGAGCAAGTTCTCGCGCGTCAAGCGGATGCTCTCGTGGCAGTCGCGCGCACCCATCACTTACGACGAGGCGAAGGCGTCCGCCAAGGCGCGCAAACGCAAGGAGCGCCAGGAGAGCATCAGCTCGATCTCGCAGGAGCGCAAGGTGATCCGCTCCAACTCCGAGGAGCGCCCGCACAACCAGAACAATGACGGCAGCGCACGCAAGGATATCCGTCGTGTGTCGAGCAACGAGGATTTCCAGCACCAGCCGCTGCAGGCGCACAACGACAACGTCGCCACGCTCGCCATCCAGGACGGGCCGATGAAGATCACGCCACAGCGCGAGATCGCGCTCGACGACGGCGAATTCGAGCGACGACGCTCACATGAGCGTTTCTCGCGCCCCATGGTGCAGCGCGGCCGGTATAACCAGCAACGCAAGCCGAAGTCGAAGCAGTTCGGCAAGAACTACTCGAACAAGGAGAAAACCTCCACGAAGAAGGTGAAGCATGAGCTCGTCGTCGACGAGGAGTCAAATGGCGCTGCAACGCCCGTCAGCGATGCGGTCGATACATGCAACTTTCTGCAGTTGCACGCTAATGAAAAGGAGCGTTCACCAAGTCCGGTGAATACGCCGGTTTCACCAGCATTGGATCTTTCGACTTTGCATCAGCAGATTGATAATGCGGAGCCGGTGCTGTCGAACATCAACGAGGAAGCGGCTGAAAACCAACCCAGTTTGTCGGTTGCCTCCAATCGACTGCTCTCATCACCGCGTAACTCAGTCATCATCACGCAGCGTATTTATCTGAATCCCGATGTTCCATTACATCCCTCGCTCAAGGATCCTATCAGTAACCCGGTGGAGCAACGTCAGCGACACCTCGCCAAGCAGATCAACAGCCTCAAGAAGAAGATTAAGAAGTACGACGACGAATTCGAAGCGAAGCATGGGTATCGGTTGTCGCACGCTGATAAGCTCAACGACAAAAACATCAAGAAGTTATGCGTGGAGTTGAATAAGCTGAAGAAGGAGCAGAAGACGCTGCAGGAGGATTTGTCCCCGACCGGAGCGCCAACTCCACCGAAGCAGGAACCGAAAAAACCGAATGTTTCCCTCAAGGAGACCTTGCAGGAAATTGAAAAGGTAATAATAAATAATATATTGATTGCATTTGATAATTGAGTATTATTTTTTTGTATAGAGATTGGAGGCTAAGCGAGTGGCAATGAGTCGCAACAAAAACATCGACGATCTGAACAACACGGAACTCGTGGACGAAAAACTCGCCGTGCAAAAGGCGCTGTTGTATTTGGAGTCAGTGCACGGACGGCCGTGCAGTAAAGACGATAAGGACCTGGCGCGTCCGCTCTACGACCGGTACAGACAACTCAAGCGGTCAGTCGCACGTCTCAATACGGTGAGTGAAAGTAAACACGCTCGTTTATCGCATACTGAACGATATCGCTTTGTGCAGATAAGCAACGTGAATGAATTGGCAACGATTCACGAACATGAGACGATGGACTTCGTCTCGCTGCCGACGCAGCTCGTCGAAACGGAGTCGGAGCGGCAGCAGACACTTGCTGGAAGCACGACTGATAGCGACACGGACACGTCGATCGGCGAGAACCTGCACGCGCTCTCGCTGGAGGAGCTCATCGACCAGCAGAAGTCGACCAGCGAGGAGAAGAAGCAGCTGCGGCGCTCGCTCAAGGAGTTCGAAGCCGATTTCGAAATGAAGACGGGCCGCAAGCTGCAGAAGGAGGATCGCGCCTCCATGGAGCTGGTGTACACGTCGTACAAGCGCGCCAAGGCCAAGCTGAAGCTTCTGGATGCGCTCGTCGGCAAACAGACCTTCTAATTCATACCGAATATGAATTATCCCGGCTCCCATCTCTCTTGTTTTCAAATATATCTCATATCAATGCGGCGAGCATTTCGGGAATCATCACACTCCGCGCGAATTGTATATTATTCACATAACACAGAGCCACGAAAAGGGTGATTAGACGAGTTGATTTCTGCAGGTGGGGAGTGTAGAAGAGGAACACGAAGTCATTGTATGTTATTCAAATATGACGATAGTATTATTAACGTAACTGTGCTCCATATTAAGTTTTACGTGTATTCTATGATTTAAGTTTTCGTATTCGTAGTTTCATATAATAATATGCGCCTCCAATAGCGGCGTCATTTTATTGCATTGATATTAACTACTATGAATGCTCTTCGTTGATGATGCGCATCGGATTCGTGCGCGATTTTTTATGCGGAGAAATCTTATCATGTATGATGAATCTCAATCATATATGAACGTTTTTGGATCATTATATATTGATTGATTTTATATGATGGATTTTAGAGATTTTATACGAATGTCTTTCTTAAACGTTTGTTTACAACATTTGAACAGTGCAACGGCAATTGCAATTTTTAGAATTGATCTGTTTGTATGTATCATAGAGCAGTTTAAAAGTATTGTGTACTATAACACTCAATATTATTCTTTGATATATGCCAAAAATATATCTGACAACTAAGCTAAGTAGTTGAGGAATTGTTATTTTTCAAGATTCATTGTAAACGATGACAGGAAATTGCGGTTATTTTGTAGTTAAAGTTAATTAGATATGCTTGTTATAGATTACCAAACTTAAACGTACAATGTGGGTTGCCTAAAGTACTCCCATCAGTGCGAATGTTTCATAAACCCGTGGAGGGAGTAGGTCTGGAGGTAGCGCTACCTATTCTTGCCATGTAAATTTTTCGTTTGGCCTTCAAGGCAGGTTTAGAGGTCTTTTTCTGTCATTTACTGTCATTTTGAGATTTGACATTCTCCCTCCACGCATAAACCACTTCAACAAAATGGCGACGCCGGTTAAATTCATGACGCGAACAATATAACAGTGCTAAATATTTATCTTGTAACGCGATATAATTTCATTGTGGCAGTGATCTCTATTGACAATGTGTTAATTAGCTAGTTCTTAATTTGTTATTGTACCGTACATAATAATCCCTAATAATCTGATGGTGGAGAACACCTAATGCATTGGTTAGTTAAGATGATTAATATTGTACAAGTTCCTTCTTCAGATGAAGGTAAGCACAGGTATTTTGTAAAACTGATTTATAACATTTTATGAATTCTAGGAATGAGGATCACTCATCAAGAAACCAGTTGCTTGAAAAGTAATGAATAGTAAAGGGAGGTGCAGTATTCAGTTACAATGGAAATCTGGAGCTGATAATGTGGGAGTGGATGGCATTCAACTATTGGAACTGAGATGCTTGATAAATGTGAGTATATAGATATCATTAGTTCTCCAAAGTAATATAAACATTTGTATACATCCTAGATGACTTGTACTTGAGAGATTGGATGGAACAGAGCATTAGAGATAAGCAAGGCCATTGAAGAGTTCCTGGCCATCTCCCTCAGATGTCGTTTTGAGGCAGCTAATGTAAGTAATTCAGTAATATTAAAGGAACAACATTTTGTAGTAGTTAGGCTGTTTTTGATTTGGCAGTAACTGATTCTCAACTTCTTTCACCTAAAGCACAGCATCAGTTGGTGACTTTTTACCACTACTAAAATCATATACTTTTTAGTCAAGCAAAAGTACCTTTGGTAAAGCAGAGGTATCTTTAATCATGCAACATGCTGGAATGGAATGCTGGAATGCTTGTATCAAGTCTTCTAGTTATAGGATTTGTGTTATTTTATTATACATTCCGTAAAGATATTTTGATTTAAACATAATGGATTTAATTTAATAATTTGTTCTCTAACACCATATGCTGTGCATATAGTTAATACTATTTCTGTTATAATCAAATAGTGTAAACTATATCATATTATGGTTATAGTATAAACAATTCAAATACCATAGATACTACATGGATATATATTTCCATATTAATTGGATATTTTGACTGTTTGCGAGTATGACTGGTGTCGCCATTACATGCTGGAGGTACGTTACGCAGCTTTGGACATTTTACTGCAAGTATAAATGTACTTTGTATAGAATTTTGTCTTGTGAATTCAATATGTGAACACATGTCTTATTATTTTTAATTTCGCCGATTCTGTCGCCATTACGTGATGGAGGCACGATAGCCAAAATCTTCTGTTTCTTGGAGTCTGAAACAGAACAAATGTGTTCTACACAAATGTGTAGAACTTCAAGTTTCCAACGACATTTGTGAAGCATTTCCAAGCAGTACAGACTTCTGTAGCAGTCTCTTAAGGTATTGTTCAAGAATTTATTCCAATAAATTCAATATGTTATAATGTATGTCATAATTTTTCGTAT
>JARJDZ010010845.1:0-72594 GCA_030264555.1 Aleochara sp. GC000083
ATCATTATAAGATAATGTTATTAATTTTAAAAAATGAAAGAATAGCACTTATCTTATATTTGTTGTTGTTATATTTTATCTCCAAAATCGATTTTCGGCGACGCTTTGCCTTCATCATTTTTTAAAATTAAATGAAAAATATCAGTTGATATAAATCTATTTCAATTTCCTTTTAAATAAACATCAATTTTTTAACTGCTTGACAGAATTCCAAAAAAATCATGGATTTTTTACTGAACATATATTTTTCATAAGAAAATAGTTATCCAGATGTTTGAATATTGATATTGATTATTGATACAATTTTATGAAATATCTCAATTTATTTCTGCAGATTACTTAAGAATATTAGGAATTTTCAATTTACTAAAGGATTATTTCAATTTTCATTTCGTTCAATGTCTACTTTTGATAGACCAGAAAAATTCCAGAAATTTTAATCCATTCTAGTGTGATTTTTCTATTGATAAAGACATTTTCAACTAAAAATCTTTTTCATTTTGAATGAAAAATAGTGATAATCAAATAAACAATTCAATTTATGAAAAATTATCTTGATGTAGTTCTACAAATTGTTTCAGAAATCTTTGAAATCTCAATTTCTTGAAGAATACTTCAATTTTCAATTGGTTCAATATCAACTTTTCATGAACTAGTCAGAATTCCAGAAAATTCTATCGATTTCTCAGTTATTTTTCTAATGATAAAAGAAATTCCATACAAAAAATCTGATTTTTATTGCAAAAAATGAGTAGTATTGATAATTGATAAAAGATTATGTTTATCTCAATTAAATTCTGCAGATTTCTTTAAATAATGTATAATTTCAGTTTACACCTGACATATTCAAAATTGGTCCAATATCGATTTTTAAATTCCAGAAAATTCCACCAATTTCATCTTGATAAGAAACCCCCCACCTCAAAATATGAATATTTAATCCGAAATTGATTGACATACGTTCAACACTTGATTGACGTATTTCCTTGCAGAATGGCGAGCGAATTTCAATAACAACCATTCCAGAATTCACACCAAACTGAATTGTTCCCAACTCAGCATTCAGGATACCATCACCTCACTCACATCTCATCCATTACAAGAACTGGGAAGCAAACCACCCACACACCAACCCACCCACATATTATCTCAATATACATTTCCATTGATCATCATCTCCCAGGACTGCTCGTATCAAAATGATCTCGAACAAGTCGTGGACTGAAATTGAGCGACACGCTGCACACCAACCAACCACAAGTTGCTTACAATTCGCCCGGTTGAGATAATAGGCCCACAAGAGCGATGCGTGATGGCTTGCTTGTTTCGGCTATTGGTTTCATTGCTATATGTTCATCACATGATTATTAATGAGTTGCTAGAACTCCCAAACTGTTCGAATGGGAGTCGACATGTAGCGCCACCACAAACGATGGGATGGAAGGATGGCATAGAGGGATGGGATACAGGAATGGGATACAGGGATGGGATGGGATAGTTTGATTTGACTGACTGTCTGTTTGATGATGCTGGGACGCGTTGGTTCATCCCTCAATTGCAAAGTTGCACAACATGATGTACGTCTAATAGGTGTAATACGGTGTAATAACCTGACCATTTCTCGTATCCCTAGTGGGTTTCAATGTGGATGTTGTGGAATTGTAAAGTTACATTTATGGAAAGTTTAAAGTGGTAGAACTTTCTGAAAGGTCTGCAAGTTTATGGACTGATAATGAGAAAATTGTTGATGCACATTTCATTCTTCAATATTCCAAAAATTCGAATCTACTTTTATTTAAAATATTATTAAGAGATTCTTTTTGGTATGTTACCAAAAATCAAATCAAGATTACCAACTAATAACTACTTATAACTCCTGAAAATTAAGATCTTAAAGGACAATTTTTCTTTCAATTTCTTGTCAGAAGAAAACTTTAAATATTCTAAATTGTTTCCTTCCAAACTTTGCAAATTCACCTGGGAAATTTTTAATCCCTAATTGAAAACCAATAAAATTACCTAAATTTATCAATTTACCATATAAATTGCATACTTATATACACAACACCACGTGGGCAGTTGGTAAATGCATCGACCACATTAGATATTAGATATTGTACGGCTGTTTCCGTGTCGCGATCACAATCGATTCCCGCCTCCATTTCCCGACTTTATCCCAGCGAAACTATAGTTGGTTGTTGCTCGTTGGCGATAGTGTCGAACAAGCTTGTTGTTGTTCGCCAAGTTGGCAACAAAACACGTCCGAACATGCAAACACATTGTTCGTCGCTATCGTCATCATCAATCTATTACATACTCAACCACCGATGGTGGATATCTTCAATGTATCAAAATCAGAATCAGACCATTAAGCATGTCAACATGCTTGATGGATACGCGCCAATTCAATTACAATCACTCTCTCTCTCTGCGCAGAAATATTTAATATCCGTGTGTTGACATCTCATTTTCGCGCAATCTCGAAGGTGTATTTATGTCGTCAGGTAATAGATTACTGTTTAATGGATTCTCTGCACGGGACGCATGTTTCCCATGTGGAAAGCGGAAGAAATTTGTTTGGTATAGACGTTGGAATTCGCGAAGTGCAAGATTGCATATTAATGTATGGAATTGTCGGAGGAATTGATGTTGAAGCACGTTTTTTTATTGATAAGATCAGGAATTGATTATGTCGAAAGAGTTGCAGTTGTTTGAACTTTAAGGACTCATTGCTTTTAGAATATAAAAACGAGTTTCTTGTATATAATATTTAGTCTTTTGAAGTTTCTGAGTGTTTGGATAAAAAATTTTTATAATAGATTTGTTCTAGAAGGATTCTTAAGGATGAGGTTAGTTTCTGGTATAAGATTCCAGAAAATTATGAAATGAAAAGTATAAGGGAAATATTTTACTTCAAAGAAATTTTAATTTCTCAAAAAGATCTGAAAAATGTCTCATTTTGAAAATAAGATTTAATTTCTCCCAGAAAGATTCATAAATATTATATTCCATCTAAAATGGAAATTTACTTTATTTTAGAAGTTATTCAAAATCTTCAGCAAATTTTGAAGATTTCTTGAATGAACGTTTTGAATAGTAATTTAATTTGGTCTGAGAAAAAAATTAAGGTATTATTTTTCAGTACAAATAAAAAATTAAGGATTTCTAGGATTAAATTACAATAATCAATTCTTTCTGGAAAAAAATATTTAGCAACTTAATTCCTACCTTTCCAACTTCTAGAATATTCTGGAATAAATTATGGAAATGCATTTTTTCACAAACAATAATTTGAAGATCTTAAAATATTTTAAATGAATTTTTCCAAAATAGTTTTAATTTATTCTAGAAATATTCTTACATAGACATTATTTTCTAAAACATTCTGGAACAGTTTAAACAGTTTAAAAATTAAATCATTAATTCTTCTTTTCAAATTTTTTCATTTAGCAACAAAGAAAAGAAAATCAATGCCTTCTCATTTCACCATCAACATTTGAAATTTTCTCGAGATAATGTTGAATGCATGTTCACCTTTCATACAAGAAAATTCACGACAACAAACTAACAAACTGAACACAGCAGAGCACAACATTAACCGGCAATAAACGTAATTCATAGACCGCTGCTAATAGCTGCATCTTACGAGAATTATCTCCCAGAGATTCATCAACGTGTAATTAACAGCAACAACGTTTTAGTCCCTCGCATTTACCTCTTTTCTTTTTTGCTTCTTGCATCTTCGCATCCTAGTTTCATTCAAACTTTCGTAGTCGACTCTTTCGAATGAAATATAATGACGAACAACATGTTATTAATAGCAGGCTATAAATATCTAAAATTTCCTGATGGAATCAAAAAATTCCCATACAATTTTAGATTGGATTTTCAAATTTTCACGTAGTGCAAACGTTTAAGGTTAAATTATACTTTGTTGTTAGTTGGTATCTAATGGTGAATGTATCAAAGAATCTGATGCATGAGTTGCTTCATGAACATCATCATGTCTCAATGAATTCCTCTTGTGTGCGCAAAGTTGTATGAAGAAAGATGAAGAAGATGAGTATGTGAATCTGAAAGTTTTGTATCATCTTTGACCCTACGCATCTCATCGGGTCGCTAAATGTTTATAACATATTCGTATGGTATTATTAACTTTAAAGACTCCCACAATTGCAGCATGAAAATTCTAGAATGTTTCCTGAATGAATGCAAGAAGAAAAAAAAATTAAAATGATAATCATTAATTTATCAATGTCACATACAAAAAATAAGATCTTAATTATAAAACAACAAATTTAAAAGTTCAAATAGAGACATTAGAAATCATTAAAACACACCATAAAACAATAATAAACACAAAAAAGGAAAACCCACGAATGAATTTTATTACCACCTGAAATTAATTACGACTGTTAATTTATTCGCGCTTTTTAAATGTTGCCCCAGCATATTTTAACAACAATTTTAATGAGTGTGCGTAGGCTTGCGGAGAGTCATTTCACTTGCGAGAAAATGTCTTCGGAGCGGAGGCTTGCTTGTTTTGCATGCGTTTTTATTGGCGATATTTATGAAAATGATACGTTATCTCGGCGCGATCAAATCCGAAATGAATGCATAAGTTCGAGTTTATGTGTCGCGCTCGGCAAATGAGAATTCTGCCCACACAATTTCTTCCTCGTCGTCTTTATCTTAATCCGTCGAGAGTTTTCTTCGCGTTGAAGAAGATCTTCAGCGAGTGAATGTTATGCACATGCGAAAACAAACAACGGTTAATGGTTTGCAAAAATTATATTTGATATCACATCTATCAATTGAATTATTAGAAATCTTCAAATTAAATTTTCAGAAATATAATTCTGATTTTTATTTGTAATTCAGTTTGCAACAATTGTAATCAGATTTTGAATATAATCGAAGTTTAATTTAAGGAATAACAAAATTATTTCAGATTATCAAACGTAATTAAGAATACATCAAATGAAATTCAGAAGAGTTCAAATCAAATTAGTTCCATTTTTTATTAAATAATAATTCATTTTTATAGGTAAATTATAATAACATCAGAATATTAATATTATTAATGCAGTAGTAATTATCACTCAGTTTATAATTACTAAAATCAATTTTAATGAAATAAAAATTACATGTAATACTTTCTGAATTTCAAATGACAATTTGATTACATTTCATAAATTAGAAATTACATATATTGAATTTTTCTTAGTAACATTTTCTGGATTACAATTCAAGATTTGAATTCATTAAAAAATCAGTAAGATGAAAATAATTTCCATGATAAAATTTATCGAATCAATCAATCTCGATAGAAACCTTCTAGAAAATTTTTGTTTGAAACATGTCAAGCATTAGTAAGCAAGAAGTGACTTCACTATCAAGACATCGTTTGTAGAGAAATTAATTTATTTGCCCACGTCGTTATTACCTTAATGTAGATTACGGACAGGTGATGCACTCGTAGAACGCAACAGGAACGGATTAATTAATCATTTTCTTGTTGTTCTCTTCTTCTTGTTTCTGGTTGTTCATCTCTTGCGCTACATGCTGTCCGGATTTTTTCTTCTTCGCTTTCGGCTCGGCTTTTCCACCAAGCAAATGTTATATCGTCTTCTTGTCTTATCGTCCATGCACACGAATGTGCAAGATAAGGCCATATATTATCGCAAAGTAATTGCTCTTTTATTAAAATTTATTAAAAGCGTATTCATTTTGCTAGCCGACTTCGAAGAGCTAGTCTCTGGAATGAATTAAGAGTTTAGTCAGGGAAGTTCTAACCAGATGCGATCCATTTTTCTTTCATTTTTGGTTTCATAAGTTGATGATGACTTTTTTTTCAAACTGCACGGGGAATTTTTTAGTTGGGGATTCAATTAATTCATTAAAAATTTATTTTATAGGTTATCGAATAGTAAATTTTTATTTTTTTGAAATATTAAGTCATAATTTTCATTTATTATTAGATATTTAATATTTTTGTTTATTACGTTTTCATTACAATTATCGTTAATAAGATTTTTCCTTCTTCCAAGGATTTTAACATTTTTTTCTTCGTAAATAGTCAAACTATTAGGAATCGAAGATTTTTTCATTAAAAAAAAATAGTATTTGCAAAGTAATAAAAAAATCTTTCAGTTCAAGAATTTTTTCTTCAATAAATCTTGATGAATTACATTGTCGTACAAAATTTGACATCTTTTTTGGAAACAAAAAAAATACAAACAAAATTTGAAAATGATACAAGATATAAATTTTTAAAGATGATAAAGAAATTTTTCTTCATACAATTCATATATAAAAAAAGGAAAATCAATGTAATTCGAGTCCTAATAGAAACATGTCTTCTTATTAAACCAAACAAGAAAACACCAACCGAAGAAAAAAAAACAACAAAGATCCAAATCCTCTTCCTTATCATCTGCATACACCCAAAACATTTTCCCCATTTCCGCGTATTTTCTCCGGATGTGTTTTCCTCGTGTTGGCTCATCTTGCAAGTGAGAAAAATCCTTATTTGTTCCCGGATGGCGCGAACGCCTAATACCCTCATGATGGTTGCGAAAAACCCTCGCGAAAAAGAAACAAGCCCTCAGAAGCAAATTCATGCGGGAAAACGTGCCGCGAATGAAATGAAAGAAACGTGTACGAATATTTCAAATACTCCGTCTTCTGGTCTGGAGGATGGTTTTTCTTGGTGGATGGGTTTGGGGATGGGTTTGAGGATGGATTTG
This sequence comes from Aleochara sp. GC000083, assembly GCA_030264555.1. Taxonomy (NCBI): domain Eukaryota; kingdom Metazoa; phylum Arthropoda; class Insecta; order Coleoptera; family Staphylinidae; genus Aleochara; species Aleochara sp. GC000083. The sequence goes on from JARJDZ010010845.1 coordinate 6,750, forward strand.
AAGATGGGTTGGAAAATGGTTTGGAAAACGGGTTGGAAAAAGTGTTTGAAGATGAGTTTGTTTATTGCTGCACGAAAAAAAAGAATGTATGACAAATGCATCATGTACGTACATAGTTGCTCTCGAAGATCTCTTGGTTGCGTGGGCGTGGGTGGAGAAAGGGTCCCAATTTATTATTCAAACAAACCGAACGACACACGTCGGCGGCGGCGCCACGGTGCACGATGGTGTGGGTGTCGGAGACGGCTGTTAACCGATAATAATTCATCTCGTCGTGGCGCTGATGCAAACACCGTGACGACGACAGCCTCGTCGACGACGACGACAACGAAGTGCTTTGTGTGCACCTTTTGAAGCGGGGGCGGCAGCCGCCATGACGGCAATGGCGTCGTCGAAGACGCTCGACAAACGGGAACAACGATAAATACCTACCTTTCTTCGGGGAGGGTGATTTTTCATGCCTATTAGGTGTTATTATACCTTTAGGGTCTTGCTGCTTTTCAACGCCCTCATTTTTAAGATGTCAAGAGGGATGTTTTTTTCTTTGAAAATTCTAAGGAAATGTATTGCTTGGAAATTGCTCTGAGAAAAATTTAACGAAGAAATCATTTCTCAAAAATTTTATACCTGAATTTCAAATTTTGAATTTCTATTCAAAATGCCAAAATTTAATTCCGATTCATATTTGCAACTCATTAATTACAAATTATCAATCATATTGCAATTACCTTTAGAAATTTCATATTTTCCCTGATAATTATTAATTCGTTCATATCTAAGAACCAATGAGAACTCTTTCCTTGATGGGATTTGTTGCGCCATCCATTTCTTTGTTGACACATCATTTTTATCAGCGCTGCTGATTGAAACGACGCAATATTGCAGCTTTCTGCGAACTGACATGTTCCAGCACGTTCCAGCACGCGAAAAGTAGTAATATTTTCAGTTGCACGTCGTCGCGCGTTATTATTATTGTTTGCTGAAGAAATGCATCTGGCGCTGGCGAATGATACAGCGCACGTCATTTCCGCTCCAAGGCGAACTGCACACAAACAGTTGCAGAATCATAGTGAGGCGCTTTGTTGCGAAATATTCGTGATAACACGCAGGCCGAGTACAATATCATCATCTATCCATCACTTTATTTATATTTCGGGTTGCATTTTTATCAAATCAAATATTTCCGCAAATAATCATCACTTTTTTCAGTTGTCATTCAGAAAAAAATCAATTAAATTTCTGAGAAGGAATTATTTCAGATTTTTAAATGAATTGAGAAAGGCAGTAATTCAAAATTTTATAAATGTAATTCCAATTTATATAATGTTATAAAAATTGTCATTTGAAATTCAGAAAGTGTTACATGTAATTTTGATTTCATTTAAGTAGTAATTATAAACTGAGTGATAATTACTGTTTTATTAATAATGTCAATATTCTGATGTTATGTTAATTTACCTATAAAAATGAATTATTATTTAACAAATAGTGGTACTAATCAAATTTGCATTTGAATTCTTCTGAATTTCATTTGATGTATTCTCAATTACATTTGACTAATCAAATACATTTATGTTTCTGATATTAAACTAATGATTTTTCAATTATATTTATCAAATCTTAATTACAATTTTTGCTAACTGAATTACATAAAAAAAATCAGAATTTCATTTGGTATTCGTTTAATTACAATTTAATTTAAAATTGCATTTTATACTTTCTGAATTACAAATGAAGAATTGCAGTAGTTTTTCTTAGAAAATCCTTATGTAATTGGAAAGTCCAAACAAAGAAATTCCTCCTTATCAACTCAATTCACAAACAAGACATGAAACAAACAAAATAATAACATACCAATAATAAAATCACGGTAGCAACTTGTTATCACATCCATTTGATCAATTCTTCTTCTTCTTCTTTTTCTTCTTCGCTCTTTTGTCCCTCAAGTTTCATCTCTTCATACAATTTGTTGCTCATTATTACCTCGTCGTCAAACCATGACAATTTGCAATATGGATTGAAAATTCATGTCGTTCGTTTTTCCTTTTCCTTTTTCCTCAACATCTTCGATACAAATGACAAACAACGTAATTTGAAACGAGCACATGAAAAAAAAATCTTCATTCGTTCGTTCATGATTCCTTCCTTTACTTTACTTTACTTTCACACATTGAAGATGGAAATTATTTTGGAGGCACTTCATCTTTGGGATATGACATAAATACTCGTTTAAGTAATTTCACGCTTCTTTTAATGGAAATTATTGCTTGTAACATGCGACAAGTCGTTTCGAGCTTTTCTCAACTCGTACCTAAGTGTTGTTGTTGGAGAGGAGAGCAGCATTTGGAACATTCGAAAAGTCAATTTGGAAATTATTCCCAGCTTGAGTTTGACGTCTCTTGGGAAGTTTCAAACGTGAGGAGGTGATAAGTTATGGTGTTGAGATGTTTTAATAAGTTTTAGCTTTCAAATTGACGTTCAGTGCACAAACATCATCGCTTTTACGTTTCGTAATTTATTGACGGAAGACACCTTTCATTTTGACACGTTCGTTCGTTTTGTAATCTTATAAGTTAATGAGTTAATGATATTTCATGAAAGTTTAACATTTAAAATTATTATTAATTATTGGATATTTATATATTACACTTTTTTGATAGTAGTCAGAAACTATAAAATGCAATTATTAGTAAATTGTAATTGGAAATGTAATTCAGATTTTTATATGTAATTCAATTTGCAACAAATTTGGTAAATATAATTGTAAAAGCAAATTTCTAAATTAGATTTCATGAATTGAAATTTTCAAAATTTTAAATGAACTTGAGTAAAAAACATCAACTTTCTAAACTCTTCCAATTTGAAAAATTTAAATTCCACATCATACATATAATTTGACATCTTGTACCACAATAAAAACCGCATAAAACATAAAAACCAAGAATAACACTCCATAAAAAAACGACGACAAAATACGACATCATGTAATTCGCATCAAATGTCTTCCAGCCTTGCGGCTTTTTCCTCATCATTGTCTTCACATCCCAATATTTTCTGTATTCAGTTCTTGAAGACATCAAGATGATTCCATTTTTTTCTCTGAGCATTTGTCTGTTTTGTATTCACTTGTTATTTGGCTCGCCCCAAATAGTATTTTCTCCATTCTTTTTTTTTGCACGTTTTTTCTTTTATTTTTTTCTTTCGTTCTTGTTATATGTGTAAACTCATGTTAAACGTATGCATTGCTGCATGCAGAAAACAAATACGAGGCGCGATCGGCCTCGGGCGATTTTCGAACGTGCCACAACGGCAAATAAAGAAACGGTGCGTGTTTGTCAAGTTGGACGAAATAAAATAAAATGCGAATGAAATCCGACAAACGTTTCGTTTACATTTTTCACTCTCTGGAGAGAGGAGAGTGAGGAAAAAGTGGGAAAATGGGAAAGATGAGGTAACTGATGCAGGAAACAGGAAATTGTGGGGGGAAATATCAAAATATGTTTGTAGTTTATTCACGCAATGAAGAACACTATTTTTGCATGTTTATTTGATAAAATCAAATTGTCTTCGTTTTTTTCTGCGAGGATGAATCTAAAGAAGGGAAATTATCAAGAGGTTTGAATTTTATTCTTCTGGGAAATTTATTATTTTAGAAACTTTCAATTGTAGGTCAGAAAATATAAAATGCAATTATTTGTAAATTGTAATTATACAGACAAATGAAATTCTGATTTTCATATGTAATTCAGATCCAAAAACTTAATTCAGATTTGTAAATATAATTCAGAAATCATAGTTTAAAATCAGAAACATAAATATATTTAATTAGTCAAACGAAATTGAGAATATATCAAATGAAGTTCAAAAGAGTTCAAATTCAAGATTAGTTCTACTTTTTGTTAAATAATAATTCATTTTTTAGGTAACTTATACAATATTAGAATATTGATATTATTAATTCAACAGTAATTATCATTCAGTTTATAATTACTATTTAAATCAACTTCAATGACATCTGAATTACATTTTGCTTTCTGAATTTCAAATGAAATTTCTGAATTACATTTCATGAATCGTAATTACATTTTTAACATTTTGAATTTCTAACATTTTCGGGATTACAATTCAGATTTGAAATTCCTTTGATATTTACACAATTATTTTAAAAATCTAAAACATTTCTTCTCTGAGATTTAATTGATGCTTTCTTAATTACAACTCGAAAAGAAATAGAAGTATTTTGCTTGAGGATAATTTTAGAGCATGTGGTGCAAACAAATTTTAGAAACCAGTCTGGACCAACAAAACGCATTCAATAATTGAAGCAATCTGTTAATTACCCTGAGGGCACGCAACGAATTTGTTTGGCTAACAAGCCAAATACTAAAATATCAGACCACTCGCTCGATTCTCGAATGGAATAGTCCGACCACAATTTGCTGTTGGACCGCATCGTCTAATAAAGTTTCTTCTCTTCCATTACGAACCGGACTGGTTTGAAACACATGTATCCTCATTTGGAACCCATTTCGTACTCGGGAACGTTTCTGATTTATTCCCGCATCTAATTGTGCGTTTGATTGCACAAAACGATACGAAAATTCAATTCCAATAAAGCAACAACTTCATTGAATAATTCCGGAATTCAAATCGTAATATCCAAACATTAATTTCCAAACATTAATTTCCAAGTACTTAAAAACTTCAGGGATTCACCTGATGAATTATTTGCTCTTGTATTTGAACAAGAAGACCAGCAACTTCTCTTTGTGGGTCCAAACTTGCTACAGCTTAATAGTTTGATGCTTATCAGAGAGCAATTTCGCTCTGACCTTCGTCCATATCGGAATTACTTGGAATCTAAGAACTGGGGATAAATTAATTCCACCACGAGTCGAATCCTTCTCGGGATTTCTCTTCGTCTTTGGGTCCCATGGTATTATATCCTTCCAGGGGGCGAATTTACCGCAGTTACCACTGGAAACTAGTCGTAATTATTTAACAAACACAAATCTGCGTGCGTCTGTCCGGAGGGATTCGCAAAGCGAAGCCAAACAGATCATAAATTATCATTTAAATTCGTATTAGAAGCTCGGGATGCTTCTGGAAAGTTCTGCACAACGCGTTCCTTATTTGTGCGTGTTGATGTTGATGTTTGTGGCCCTTGCTGGCCCAAAACGTGTTGTGATAAACCCAAGTTTTGGGCGCTCTTGCTTCACGCTCAGTTTTGCACAATTTCCACCAAAGTTATTGTTGTAAGCGTGCAAGTTTGAGGCAGCGAGACAAACATTTGATTTTCCAGATGTTTGCATAATAATTGGCTTCTCATTATTCTGGGATTTCATTGCGAATATGTATTTGCAAATTCCATAAATTTCATTTCTCATCATTTTTATTATTTCATTTTGTATTCTTGAGTTGCAAAATTTCAACAGCAACAGCAAATATGACTCAGATTTTTATATGTAATTCAGTTTGCAAAAATTGTAATTCAGATTTGTAAATAAAAATGAAAAAAAAAAAATTAATATCAGAAACATAAACGAGAATACATCAAATGAAATTCTTTAATGAACTTTAATGAAATCAAAATTATTGGTAATACAATTTCCAATGGCAATTTTGAATTACATTTCGTGAATCGAATTACATTCTGAATTAATTACATTTTCAGAATTACAATCCAAGATTTGAAATTCACTTAAACTTTCTCAAATTTTTTATTTTTTCTTTCCAATTTTGCCCAATTTTGTATCTAATCTAAAATCATGAAATCAATTCATAAATTACTTTTTTCCTTTTAAAATTTCTGTTGACTCACTTCTCTAAATAGCTCCTCACCATTAGCTGAAGATTCTTCAGCATCAAAGAGCTCGCCGGAATTTTTCCGACATGCCAGCCTAATTACAGCGCACAAATCAAACGATTCCATCCGAAGAGTGAATTACATCCTCTGCATTTCGCTGCTGCTGGTGACTACGGTTTGGGCAAATTGTTGGCAAATCCTAAAATAATGCAAAATTCAAGTTCGTTGACATTCATTAAGAGATGCGCCATGCTAATGCGTTTTAGCCGGTTGCTCTTCTCCTCGTTGCGATCATGACGCCATCCGCGAAAGAGTCCTCCTTGTTGCAGATAAATCAAAGGCTTGAATAACGAGCATCGGCACTCGGTAAATGCAACCGCTTCTGCGTCTTCGGCGGTAGTTTATTAACTCTCTGCGCGTCGTCCAACAACGTGCCAACAAATAAATATTTCTCTGTGTTTGCATTCGGTGATTTCTGCAACATATATAGAGTACATCTCAGCAAATTTTAACTCTTAAGTCATAGATGAGATGTTGCCAATTATTTTGCGATGTTGTCAAATTAGGGATTTATAATCATTTTTTGAATTTTTAATCTTTCAAGAAATTCAGAAATTTTCAATCTGCAAATTATGATTTGCAAATCATCCAAATTACATACCTTTTCAAGTTTTTATGATCATTTTTTGGTAGTTTTCTGGAAGTTGATGACGTAATCTTAAAATTTTCTGAGATATATTATATGTTAACAAGAAAGTTAAGCATTCTCATTTTCTGTCTAGATTTCTTTGCTTCCTTCTTCATTTAGACCGACCACGTCGAAAGTTACTTAGTTTAAATCATATCAAATGAACTGCGCATGCTCTCATAAATTTTCTGAGATTTTAGAGCTTTCCATAGTGATCAGTTAAGATTTCAGTGAAATTATTAGAATGAAATGTCTTTGAAAGTTAAATTAAATGTTATCAAATTTTCAGAAATTTTAATTCAACTTTCTTTCTGAACTTTGAATTCATCATCCAAATTTTGAAAAAAATTGAAAAAATTCTATGATATTGTTTTCTTATTACATCATTCTGACAACGTTTCTGGTTTTTCAGAATTACATCATTTTGTTTTTAAAAGTTCAATCCAAAAAAACAACAAAAATATTGATAAAAAAATTATTCCTATGATAGCAATAATTCTAGTTTTCAGATAATTTCCAATTCAGTTTGAATTCCAGAATTTTCTCTTGGAAATCTCTAGAAAAAATATAATCTCAAAAAGTTGATTAATCGACAAGAAAAAAATCACCTTAATTTCCTGGTTAATTGCCCAGAAAACGAGGAAAAACAAAACCTAATCACAAAAATGATGTATTTACTTGATAAATCAATTAATTACGAAATTGATTGTGATGTATGATGATGAATTTATTAAATTGGTCCAAACAGCTCGAGCTGCTTCTACATCAACCATATTCACTTATCGCAGCTGTCAGTTTACGAATTAAATTAACACACATTTCGTTAACACACTGAGAAACCTCTCAATCATTCATTTCTTTGGCTTTAGCTTCGTTCATCTTGCATCAAAATGCAGGATGTCAAGTTGTTGTTCTTGTTCTTGATCGCAATATGCGTAATCATCCAGGTCATCAGTCCAAAAATTAATTAACTTTTGGGATATTATTGTTTGGGGCCACGAAGTATGGACATATTTTGATAGGCGAGTCCCTCATGTTGATTTTGACGTCATAACTTTTTTTTTCTTTGGCTTGAGGGCTACCAGAATGAGTTGGATTTTCGGTGATGGTGAAGAAAATGGCGAAGGAAATGACTCATCGAAATTGTGGTGCAAAAGTTTTGCCAAAAATATTTCACGATAGATAGAAATACTCCTTATTTAGTTCTTGTAAAAAAATCATTCATCAAATAATTGGTCCAAAAATCCAACTCCTTCTGGTAATTTATTAATTTTTCTAAAGAAAAAAATCTGAGATAGATTTGCTAATGAGGAAAACAAAATTATATAAAGTTATCTCTTTGTTTTTAATTGAAATCTATAAATTTATAATTTTTTTTTCAAAAGTTTTTGGATAAACTTTAAGTTGGTGTTGTAGTTCTTTGTTTAACTTTTTGTTAAGTGATTGTACAACCACACACGTCCAGTCTTGAGCAGATAAAAAAGATTGCTTCAATGTACGAATACTTTGAGTAGGATTTGAGCTTTGGGCTTGTTCTTAGCTCTGGATGGTACTTTTTTAAGAAAGTGTGGGCGCAAACTGAACAACAAACACTTCTCTGCTGTATTCGTGAACATGAAGCTGGGACAAAGTTTTGTTGCAAGAAAAAACAACTACAATGCGCGAAGAGATTAAATTAAAGAACAAAAGATTTCCAGATTAATTTAATGAATCAAAAATGGGAAGGGTTAATTTACAATTCAAAGGATATTTTCATTGTTGCAATTTTGCAGATTTCTCACTTCTTTTTTTCTGCACTTATAATTTTTCAAATTTTCAATTCAATAATATTGAATTTCAATCTTTACTTCTATCAGAAAATATGAATATCTAAATTATGATGAAAATTTATGGAATTTTTAAATTGGATGCATCACCAATCAACAAACTTACAAGTTAATTATTTATGAATTTCATCGTAGATAGAGATATTACAATTGCATCTTGTTAATTTTTAATTAGCGCTACACGTTCGAAGTTGCATGCAATGTTCGAAGCAATCCAGCAGCCGATTTAATTGGAAACTCGTTCGCATCGAAATCTCAACGCGATCCAATCAGTAATCAGAAGTATATAGTGATGATGTTGGGAAAAAAATGGGATTTAAAATCTCAAATCTACATGCCTTCTTTGGCCCCAGCTGCCAGCGTTCATGTATTGATATAACGTGATGTTTAAATTACCTCTCGATGGGATGCCTTTAAGCTTTTTTATGGGACTGTACAGATAGAAAAAGAGGGAGAGATGGGAGAAGTAGAAGAAAAAAGATTTAAACTTTATGAAATGCTAATCAATTTTTATCTTTCAATTTCGTCCCGAAATTAATAAAGCACATAACGAATAAAACTCACAGCATCCGATCATGTTCTGATAAATTATGTAATGACATTATCACAGTCAGACGTCAAATTTGTTTTTTTGTTTTGGTTATTTATTTATTTTCTTGTAAAGTTGTAATAATTTAATATTTTTCTTTTATTATTGCCAATTTATTCATGATAAATTTAATATTTTAAATTAAATAAGAAAATTTCCATTAAATACATTATTATTATTATTATTATTATTATTAAGAAAACTTCATTAATTTTTTGGAACTCTTTTAAAAATTATTTTAGGAAATCATAAAATTAAATTTATAATCAGTCAAGAAAAATGGAAAAATGTGAAATTAGAAATTTTAGAAAATTTTCTTGGCGCCACTGTATATTATCATACAATGTCATTTTTTTACTATCTTTGAATAATATTCTAGTAAATCGATTTAAAAGCTCAGAAAATAATTTCAGATTAGTTGATTGCTAAAATTAAATAATTTTTCCAACGAACTTGAAACAACTTTGAAAATTTTTCATTACTTTTTTGGAACTTCCTCTTTTACAAAATATATTAAGAAATTTTAAAATTAAGTCTATAATCAAGTAAAATCAAGAAAAATTAAAAACTATGAAATTGGAATTTTAGAAAATTTTCTTGACCCCACTGTATATTATCATACAGGGTCATTTTTTACTATCCTTGAATCAAATCACAGAAAAACAATCTAGAAACTTAAGAAATAATTTCAGATCACTAGAACGATAAAATTAAACAATTTTCCTAAGGGACTTCAAAATCTTCCAAGAATTTTTGGATCTAAAACCAACCCTGTCAGACATTTAGCAATGACATATCGATGCGATTAGCACACAAGCATAAATACATCACGCAGCATTCGCCCTATGACAAATCGTCTTTCCAACCAACAAACCATCCCTTTTGGGTCCTCTTCGAGCCATAACCAAGTTGGGCCCCTCGTGGTGCAAGGACGAATGAATCCTCGAACCCTCGACATTTCCACGATGTCGTTTAAAGTGTCCCCATACGTTATATACGATTTCCACCCACTCCTTCGTCGACCAGCAGCAGCATATCATTCCAGAATTTCCATTGACATTTCGCATGGTATGGTCGTGATGATGGCAATGGCATTGAAAACTCGAGGAGTGTGTGTGCAGAATGTTTCGAAGGGTCCACCAACCGAACGAACACTTTACTTTCCATTTAGTCAGGATTTGTTTTCACTGTTGTATGATTCCATCGATTTTCCGCAGCAGCAAGCGTTGAGATTTTCCTCAAGTACTCGATGGCTTCCTTCTTCGAGAAGAGGGTGTAGGGTAATGGCGTGTGTCATCCACCCACTGTGTTTATGGCGATGCGTCAAAGTCAACATTAAACAACATAACTTCCAATGGCACATGTGATTTAATGGAATTTATGTGATACGATGTGTCTTTGGTTTTTCTTCGGGGTTGGGAGTGTACTTGACGTACAAAGGGAACGTGCCTTGGAATATGTATGGGAAAATTCCCCAGAAAGAGGTTCTATATAATTCTGAATCATACATAAATTTTAGAATTTGCAAAAAATGAATTTCCAATGAGACGTCATTTCTTTGTTTGTTGTCTAAATATCATTTAAAATACAATTTTCTTTTCTTTCTATCTCTTTCTCTGTTTATGATGAAAGTAAACGATTTTTTTGGTGAAATTGAGGAAAATCAATTAAACTATCCAAAACTTTAACTTTAATTACAAAAATTTTAAAATTTTCTAATCAAGATATGAATATTAATTTTTGCAAATTTTCTTTTCTGGAACACCTTGTAATGTGCAAAAACGATGTGACATGGGACAACCTTCAAAAACCCCCACACACAAACTCTTCATCTAACTCTGAATGTTAAACAAAGATTTGTTTGCAACTTTATTTACGCTCAACTCTTTCAATTTTCGCATTCCTCGTTTTCTTCCTCTTGTTTGTTCTTCTTCAGCTTCTTCTGATCTTGTCGTCTGCGTTAAATCATATGTTTATGTATGTGGTTTAATCGGACCATTCGTGGATGCGCTGGGATTCATTCACTTATTCGCACATTTGCATATTTGCCACTCGGAAGAGGCCCTCGCTGCAAAATGGAATGGAAACAAAACGTTGCGCAAGCTTTTGTGTTCATGCAAATCAAGAGCTCGAGTTCTCTTCTGCCAGGATAATCGCTTTAAATGAATTGTGTCTTCATCCTTTATGGCATATTAGAAAAAGAGGAAAGAGAATTTATGGTTGATTTGTGGATTAAACATTGAAGAAATTATTTCAGGGTGATACTAATTGAAAATATACGAGGAAATATTTTTCTAATGGTTGAAAAATTAATTTTCAATTAGTTTTCTAAGATATGAGAATATTTTAGGAAGAAAATTAAGTAGGATTTTTAATTAGTAAAAGAAATTTGCAATTTAGACAAACAGAGTTTCAAATCATTAAATTCAATTTTCAATTGCAAATCCTGAAAATCCTGAATTTAGAACATTAAAAATACAATTTCATAATAACAAAATTTTTTGGAGAAAATTAAATAGAATTTCGAATCAATCAAAGAAATTATCAATTTTTGTCGGTGACATATTTTCAGGATAACAAAAAATTACTTTTACCATTATATTTAAAATTTAAAATTTTCAAATCTGATTCGCAAGTTCTGAAAATACTGAAAATAATTTAAAAAATATGAAATCTGAAGAAGCTTCAAAAATTAAATAGGATTTTTAATCAATTAAGGATTTTTTAATTTTAGTTAGTGATAAATTTTACAGGATAACAAAAAATTAGTTTTAACACTTTCAGTTCAGAAAATTTTTAAAATAATTTATAAAAATATAAAACTTAAAGATCATATCAAAAAATACAATTCCATTCAAAAGATTTTTGGAATAAAATTATTCAATGAAATTTAATTTTAGTTAGTGACAAATTTTCAGGATAATAAAAAATCAGTTTTTGAAATGGAAAATATTAGTTTTAACATTAAATTCAAAATATAAATTTTTCAATTCTCATTTGCAAATCTAGAAAATCCTGAATATAATTTCAAAAAATATATGAAACTTGAAGAACATAAACAAAAATACAATTCCATATATAACAAGAGATTTCTGCACTAATCTCAACGCATTTTTGTTGTCAGTTTTTCAATTTCCCGGCCAGAAAATTTCCATCCCTATTTACGCACCTACGAATACGAATAACGTACATTGCGAAACTGGAAGATTAGCATTAGCATGCAATTTATGTGGTAAAAATATGCCACATCTGGTTCCCAGGTTTTCCACCAGGACAACACCCGAAAAAAATACGAGGCAATATCCTGAAAAGCTCCATGAAACGAGCTTTCATAAAAAAAAAGTTATTTACCAGTTAATTACTACTTTAAAGTTTCAACTGCTAACTCAATTACGACATGACACTAATTAAACAGGAAGTGAAACTAATCCTTTTCATTGTCTTCCTGTGGTTCTTTAAGAAATCCCTGGGAAACCTTTCAATGTGTGGATTAACTTTTTTTCTTTGTTTTCGTGAAAAGGTTATTAACCACAAAAGAGCTTTTAAGATTTCTTTCGATGAAATATTTTCAAGGGGAAATTTTCTGAGGGTTGTTTATAAGAAATCTTAGAATTCTTGAATTGAAGGTTTTCATTTTGTCTTTGGTTATTGGATTGATGGTGGTTTTTCCAATTACTCACCAATATCAAATAACCAATCATATCTTAAGTTACATTTCTTATTGGTTTGATGTTTATTTGTGATTTCTTGGAGTCGAGGATTGTTTTCTTGATTTGATTGAAGCTTCGAGGAATTTATTAATTGATTTCTGAAATCATACACTGATAATGAAATGAGAAGGTTTTAATTGAATCCTCTTCCAGGATAATTTCTTATACATGAAGATTTCATTTCATTAACTCTTAATGGAATTCCTTTTGATATTACTTCCCGCAAAGAGATAATCCAGAAAATTCCCCACTCTTAATCTCTTGCATTTCACTTAATTTTTCATTTTTGCATTCTCTTCTTGCTCGAGATAGCAATTTATCTGCATATTCCACGAATGAGAAAAATTGCATTTTCCTCGCAGTTCTTCGCATTTCCATGCAGTTTGTTTGCAACCCAGGAAAAATACGTGCAACTACTTACTCGTTTCTCTCGGGTGACAATGAGTGAATTAATTAAATTTATATGAAGCCTTTGAGGCGTTAAAATTTTAATAATCCCCCTTCGTCTCCTCCCCAATGCGAAATTCTTCGCCCAAGTATTCTAATAAGACAATAACGAAGCGAAGACAAAATTTAAGTCTTATGCGAATGAGGATGAGGGGCCTAGACTGGAAATTTGGTGCCCTCATATATCATACTTCATGATGACTTTTTGCCCGACTCGCCCAGGCCAGAAATTTTCCGCAAGAAGATTGCGGAAGATGCAAGAAGAAGAAGAAGTTGTGTGAAGCACTTTGTGTATAGCAGAGAGGAATTTATGCGCCGATGAGTTTTTGCAACGTTTAATCACTTTGCTGTTGAAAGGTATTGCGGTTGGTGCTCTATTATGCGATGGACGCGACTTGGAGAACTACTTTACACGCTAATACTGGAGATGTGTGAGCCATGAACGAGTATTGTGTTACAGATGATTTATTGGATGCTGCAAGACAAGACAACTCGTGCATTTCTCACAAGTCGAGTTGAATGTGAGGTTTATTCATACCTGATGGATTTTGTGTAGATCCACACCTTCAATTGCTACGAGTTGTACTTCATTAGTTATTCGAAAATTGAGGAGGAATTAAGGGAAGGTTTCTGATATTAATCTCAATTATAATAGAAGTCTTCATGTTTTTGTATTTGTTCTTCTATTTTTCATCTAAGATGATAATGACTTTTTGAAATACAAGAAAATTTTTGTTTATCAAAACTGCTCATTACTTTGTACTTCTTAGGTGTTATTTTCAAGAAGGTAAATTTGGTCATTTTTCCTCTTTTAAAAAACGTACCTTAATCAAAAATGGGTAATTTTCTTGTACTTTACTTTCGTTTAAAAATTGACTAAGTTTTTCACAAGACTTCACATTGTTTTGTTGTTTGTTGTTCTATCTAAGGTTATTCCAAGGTTTTTCAGGTTTTGAAGATTTTTTTTAGAAATGTTTAATCAATCCTGTATGCTGAAATATTTTAAGGATCAAAAGTGTGATGATTTATTAGATTCTAGATTCTTATAAGATTCTTGAAATTAATCTCCTTTTCTTAAGAATAATTGGTTTCTGAAGAAGTAAAATTGCATTGGTGATTTTTCCAATTTTTTCTTTAAAAAAACTCCTCTGAAGATTATATGAAATGTTTTCTAGGAGAACCAAAATTTCTTTGGGTTTTCTCAAATAAACCCTCTCCAAAAAATTGCATCAACTGAAAATAAGTCATCATTTTCTTTTAGTATCCTGTACATTTTTGAAAATAATATTTCAATATACTTTTTTAATTATTCTAAGATTCATAACACATTACATATTCATTTCAATTTATAAACAGTTTACCAAATTAAAAACCTTTTCTTTTTATTCTCTTTAAAGTCATAACTACTAATTGATATCTCATGAGCTAAATTTTCAAGTATCAATTTGCATTTTTATAGAAATTAGTAAAAATAGTATTTTTAAGTAGAGTAATTTTTTACCTTTTTTTCTCTCTGAAAATCATTGCAAATTGATTTCTAACCACCCAAAAAAATCTTCACCAATTTCTCCAAATAATTCCATCTTTAAAAACCCACCTCACCAAAACTAGGTCATCACTTTGTCTCAATATGCTCGCACATCCTCCACGGATAAACCAGAAATCGTTTGATTTATCTTCGCGTGCAGAATCCAAGAAAGCACTTCCTCAAGGGGTTAATCGCGAAACGAACCAAGAAGTCCTGCTTGGCTGCTCGCCAATCCACCACCAACGACACAGGACTCCTATCAAGCACCCTTAAGCTCCATTCCTTCCTTCGGATTTACCCATTCCCGTCACTTCTTCTGGACTCCTTCTACAGGGTATAACTACCACCGACACCTCCAACTTGTAGCTTTATTCCGGACAACTTCCCATAATTACGATAACTTTACGAGGAAAAAATGTTAAACACTGATACCATCTTAAACCCACTTTCAACCCACGTTCAACCCATCATCAACCCACCTGGTTGAACTTGTTTCGAGGGTACACAAACTCGATGGGATTTGCGGGTTCAACTCCTCCACTCGGAGAGCGAAGTGGAGGAACATTTCATTTAAAATTCGTATGCGGCTCGAATGCGAAACGTGCAGACAGGTTTATGTAGTTCGTACTTTTGGAAACGTGCCCCCAATGCAATCTAATGGTTAGGTGTTCCTTGGCGAACCCTCATCGTGTCGAGGGGGCTTCCACGCGAAGAGTAAACTGGAAAATTATGCTTTCTTTTAGTGCAAGAAGGGCGCACAAGAAATGGCACGTTTTCGAGGGCATTCGTGGTAACAGCAAACATCTGCTGCTTTTCCACCCAAACCATTTGGGTTTATTTCTTCCTCCTGAGGTCTTGCACTTATTTCTCTTCAGGAGTGTATAATAAGGCTGTTTCAGTTGAGGTCTTTGTGGGGCAAACACCTTCGACTTTTCGATTTACATAATTTTCAGTAGTTTGGATGTTATTTATAGGTTAAACCCTTTTTTATAAAATCATTGTTAAACCATTCAAATCAATGTTAAACCATTGTTAAATCATTGTTAACTCATTGTTAACTCCTTAAACTCCTTAAATCATTGTTAACTCATTGTTAACAATTTTTAACCATGTTAAACCATGGTTTAATTTGTGCAAACCCTAAAGATAAAAACAAATGATCAAAATTTCTGAAGTTACAAATTCTGACAGATCCCTGTGGAGGAAACTCCCTCAACGAAGGAAAAACGTGAGAAATTCAATTCTAAATGATCATTTACACTCCCCAGGGTTATATCATCCCTCTTCCATCCTTCTCCCACGTTTATTCCTTTTTTCCCTCCATGGAACCTGGTTTATATATTGGCGAGCACTTAAAGTCACCCACCTTAACCCATAAAAGACATCCCTACCTCAACATATCACCCGGCACAAAACGGGACGCACGTTTTATTATCTATCCTCTACGTCAAAGAACCCTATTCGTTGGATAAGGACACCTTGGATAACGGATCAAAGGAATAAAAGGTGCGAACCGCCAAAGAAAACCACCTGGCATTTAAATGATAAGAGATCTTTGAATTTCAACTCTACAGGGTGTCTCCATTTTCTTTTTGGTACCATCATAACATTGAGTACAATATACTTGGTGTCTTCATTTTTTGAAACCATCAAGAAACCCTAATCTTGGTGAATATTTGATATCACTGAGGGTTGTCGTTGTTTATCCTAAGGTTTCATGTGTCTTCGGGGTTCTTCTTCTGCTAATATTTGCGCATGTACTCTTGTGATTATTAAAACTCGCGAAAATTAAGTGAAACGTATCGTGTTTCGCCAACGAGGATTGAGTTTCATTTGCAAACAGTGCTTCTTGGTGATTCATCCAGAAGGTTTTGGGTGTTGTTCCAAAGCTCTTGGAAGTCCCCCAAAGATTGGGACCAACTTTGTATTGTCTTCGTCAAGTATTTGATGTGCTTTACATATTTGTTTAGTCCTAATGAGTTCTTATCAATTCTCAGACATAATTACAATTGAAATTTAAAATTTGATTCCGAAATTTTGCTTCCGAAATTTTACTTCCGAAATTTTGCTTTTGGTATAAACTTGATTTTAGTAACAAAGCATTCTTGGATTCATCCAATCCTCCTCAGAATTCGAACCTGGAACTTTCTTCACGACCCACCATCACCATAAACACGCACTTATCCTGGTGCACACTGCAATCCAACTTCTTGGAGTTGGAGTTGAACAACTGCAACTTGTAACTCATTAGATGGGATGCGCATTTCGGGAAGATTTGCGAAATCTCATGCAATCTCTTAACGATCCGCTAATCCCCTTTTATTCGACATGAATCCCATACATCTTCAACTCTGTCTGGCACATTGGATTGCGAAGAAGAAGAACGTCCATTCGAAGTCGGTACCCTCGAACTTGTAACTTTAATCATAGCGAGTGAAGAAGTCGACGAGGAAGACGTTCGTTCGTGCAGCTGGACAACGTCTTCTCGTGTCTTCTATTAGATTAGAGTCTGCGACCGGCAATGAAGATGCTTCCCTCCATAAAAGACGATCCGAATGGAGCCTTAATCTTCTCGATTTCTCAATTTTCTTCTTCTTATGTTCGGTAGCTGAATGCCGTACTTAGGATTCGAGGATGGTGGATGGGTGGGTGTTCGTAGTGGGCTTTGTGGTCAACATTCGGGGAAGAAGTTGAGGGTCCGAATTGCAGAGAGACTGTTTATATCAATTTTTACGGATTTGACATGTTGCTTCCGTTGACAGTTTTACTTATTTGTGGAATTGGATTTTATCATGTTCATTTTCTAAGGGTTTCAAATTTTTGGATTGATAAGAATTCTAGAGAGTTCTAGAATATTCTAGAATGTTCTAGAAGTTTATAAATGTATTTCTGAGTAGTCAAACGTAATTGAGAAATGTATAGATATTTCAAATGATTCATCCAATCTTATTTTTTCAACATCAATCTTTGAGTAGACTAATCTGAAATTTTTCCTGATTCATACAAAACTTTTTTCTTCCACCCATCAAGAAATCCCCATCTTCATCCAATGAATTCTTATCTTTAATATTAAGAAATCCCTTCCGATGAGTTGACAATTTAATTTGGAACTTCTGATAAACATGTCACCGCATAAAAAATGAAAATAATTTATCACAAATTCCTCCCTCATTCCTCGACATCATCCTCCTCTTCAAGAAGTCTTCCACGTAGGCATAAATTTCCAAAGTTCACCACGTCTCTCGAAGAGAAATAACCGAACGCAGCTAACTCAATAAGTTCCCATCTCGCTGATGAGCTTTTCGAAAATGTGTAATCCGCCCATGAAATATACGCCTCGCACCGAAATATTGAAGAAGACTGTTGCTCCTGGGAGCAGCAGCAGGACGCGAAGAGAAGAAAAAAAGGTAAAAAGTAAATGAAAGCCCATCGCGCGGCTTAGAATATAATCCTTATTAGATTTTCGTTTGGGCGGCGTTGCACGACATAAGCTCGACATGAATATTTCCCTCGACGGTGCCGAAACGCACCGCGCAAGAAGTGTGTAATCCGAAAATTTTCGGATGGTAAAAAGTAGGTCGTTTCGATAATAAATCAAAGCGCATTTACGACAACGATGGGGGCAGCTCGATACAAATGCGTCAAAAATTTATGCAAGAAATTCATCTTCGTTCGCGTTGAGTGCATTTTCTTGTTCGAAATCGCAACATCAAAGAGTTCGGCCAAGAAATTAAAAGCGAAGCAATTTCAGTCAGTCAGCTTCGATGAAATTCATATTAAGATGGAAGTTATTTGATGATGAGTGTTTGGGTGATGAAAATAAGAGGTATCATGATTATGATGAAGTGAAGCACGAATGTGACATGGGAAAAGTATTACAATCTCTAAGAAGATTGTCCAAGATTTCCAGATTATTTGAGCTCGTTGTTACCGGAATTACAGCAAGTTGATTGCTCCATTCGTTTCTTGCTTTCGTTCTTTTCCTGATCATTGCTCAGGATGGTATTACTTTTTAAGCGCATCTACACTTGTACAAATTTTAAGTACTAATATTTTGATTCAAAATTTCAAGTTACAATGAAATAATACTAATTTATAATTCAACAATTCCAGACATCTCCACAATACAAATAAATAATCTCATACAAAATATGTATAAATCCCTTCATCTCTGCTGTGTTTACGCATATCCGAATCCGAAACTAGCAACCAGCAAAGCGTCCATTTTAATTACGAATTTAAATTTATCGCACTCCAGTGTGTTGTTTGCTCCTGTATTCCCATGTATCCCATTGCACTGCATTTGGGATGTTCCACGCCACTTTTATTGTGGGTTACTCGGCCAGAAATCCCCCTGGAACAAATTACCACCAGAAAAAAAAATAATAACATCACCAGAAATTGCTGGAAATATTTCGCGTTGGGAAACCAACTAAAATTCCCATTTCTATTAAATTAGTTATCCTGATGCGACCACTCACTCAACCACCAACTTCATGAAGTTGTGAATACACGTGAACCCAGGTGTTTCATACAAATTCGGGAGGATTCACTTCCCATCTTCCATTTGAGGGGATCCCTTCCGCGGAATTAAAACGGAAATGGCGAAACACGTAGTGTAACGTAACCCAGAAAAGGTACAAAATGATGTGGGTCGTTAATACACAGTGATACCACAAATTTACCATCAAAACTTCTCTACGAATTTTTGGTTTTTGGATAATTTTGAAAATTGTTTTGTTGGTGGCGCCACTGTATCATGCCAACAAATTCCGTACGTTTCGGTGTTCGTTTACGCCAGCCAAGCTCATTATTATTAAACGCTCAAATTAAGCTCCCGCGAACATAAATCATGCTTCATGCATATTTTACATGATGTACGAATGGAAGGCAATAATAATATGTATGCATCTTTATGCCCGTGCTGTGTCTGCTCCTCTTCGTTCCTTCTCGTTGGGTTGGTTGTATTCCAGCAATTGCGGTCGGTGTGGTTTTTCGGCCGAGGCAGACGATGCATTGCACAACCAGCCGTAAATCTTTTACTGGCAACTTATAAGTTTCTAATTAACTTCTTTCCATGTTTCCATGCTTGCGCCGGCTGCGAGTCTTCGTGGAAAATCTGCAAATATAATTATTTTACTACAATGCACGTCGGCTAAAAATAATTTCCCTTACCAAAATGGTTATTAAATTCCGCCAAGTAATTTCTGCTCGGATGGGAACTTCATGGTATTGAATTTCTTCATCGATGTATGAATGGGAAGCCAATTTTTTGCATGGTGTTTGTACACATGAAATATTTGCAGATATCCGCGATGAAGCGTGTCGTGTCGTGTAGCTTTTTGCCATTCAAAATATTTTCTTGTCATCCATTGTTGTTATTCATTTTGGGGAAATGTATGTCAATCCCCCGTAAGCTTGGATCCTTCCTGCAGACAACAAAAAATTTACATTTTTATCTAAAGTGAGTGCTACTAGAAGATAGCTAGATCAACAACAAAATCCACTTGGGAAGCAATCAAGGAAAACTTGCCAAAATGGAAATTGAAACTTCTATCTCTGTGGGTCGTCCTACAATGCTAGACAAGTTTGGGACAGTAATAGTACTCAATATCCGCTTATCATGGATGCTGTTGTTTGTCCAAACTCGACGACGAACGAGATGAAGCCTCATGCAACAAAAACCCGTAAAAACTTGCGCATTTTAGTGCCATAAACAAGGCATAAAACTATGTTTCATCGTTTTACAACTTGTGCAACTACTCGTTGTGTGTGGTATCACTGGAAACCAGCCCAGTGCGAATTGTATTGCTCTGAAGGTACTTCAGAAATAGTTGGCGATTTTTTGTTGCTTTTATGCATTTCGGTGGCTGCTGCTCCTCGAGGGCAGCCGGAATATGAATTATAAGCACTATGTGAAATGAGCTGCAAACTTGCACGCGAGCCAACACAAAAAACCCCCGAACCATTCTGCCATCGCCATTTTACGATGCTGGGATATTTATTTCGGGTACATTTCCATACAGATATTCAACGCTATGATTCGTTTGTTGTCGCGACGTTTTATGCAACTGCCGACCGTTCTGGTGGCGCTTGATATTGCTCTTCGGTTGGGGAAGAGTTGCCATTTGCTAAAAATACAATATCAAAGGGATGCGTGCTCGTCAGCGAGCCGTGAACGCTTCGTGCAGATTTTCGAGTAATGATGTGATGAATGTTACTTTTAGTCGGCTGGCGCTGGTCCCGTCGAAGACAATTTGTCTGTCAAGCAGTCATTTAGTTCGCATTAATGAGGGACGCACTATCGTGTAATTAAATCAAAAACCTACTGGTTCGTATACGGGTACCGTTTGCTTTTTACGTTGTGTACAATCGAGATGAAAGTCGTGTGCTTATAATTAATCCTGCACGTGTTGTTTGTTAAAAATTGAATGTTTTGTGCGTGTACTGACTTGTATACAATTTCATGTTGACGAACAATTGAATATTTCCTTCATGAAACAATCTGAAGACGTGTACATTACATTAATGAAATTGTCACTGATAATTAAGCATCTACATGCAAGATACTCGTTACATTACAAAATTTCATATAAAAATATTCTGTTGAGATCTGTTTTAACAACCATTTTGTTATATATGATGTTTAAGCCGCCATTTTGTAACAATCATAAAGTTGAATTGTTAAACATTACAAACTCCTAGTAAATCTCTTGGCAATTCGAATGTATTCATACTTCGAGTGAAAAATCAATGAAAGTAAACATCTATTATATTTAGTACTACATGGCATCAAATGAAAATCCACTTTGTCTCTGGTTGCGCGCACCAATCGGCAATACACGTCTGATTGGAAGATATATGCGTTCGCGTATCAGGCAAAATGGTTGAGCTATACTCGTATTTGCAAAAGTTTCCGGGGCGCATCATTGGGAAAATCCAATTCCGAATCCATTCACGTGCACGGTGCACCCGAAGCAGCCCAGGCTCATGGGTATTATGCCAACCAACGAACTGATATTATTATTTACTACCGGCGTTCGACGTCCCAGTGAGGATCATTTCATCCACTCGTACAAATCGAGATTGCTAATCCCAACGGATACGTATAACGAATAGTTTATAGATAAAAATTATTCGCTTTTACTCTTGCAATACTGCTTCCCGGGCAACCTACAAAAAACAGAAGCGTTACATTCAGTTCTCCTCTTTGTTACTTGACTATAATGTGCGTTTCTTGCTTGCAGACCTGAAGAAAGTCTTCGAAGAGCAACCGAGCTCGGTGAAGTTGGAGCTGGGGCACCAACGCGAATTGCGTTGTGTTCCTCCACAAGGCCTGCCGAAACCCAAGGTGTATTGGATGCGTGGCGGGCAGCAGCTGCAGCCGGACACGTCGGTGCTCGTCACCAGCGAGGGGCACTTGCTCATCGGACAGGCGCGCACCCAGGACACCGGGAATTACACGTGCGTCGCGGAGAACATCGCCGCCAAGCGAATTGCACCGCCGGCCCAGGTTACCGTCGTCGGTGAGTTAATCCCATTTAATCATCATCATCAGCGGCACCGGCAGGAATGCTGGTGGTGTCTGGGTGTCATTATGCCATGGCATTCGAATGATTATCGCACGTAGTGCATAACGTGCATAATGATAATGATAATCTCGTTGGCGTTCGGCTGCCTCGGGCGGTTATCCTGCAGCATGCATCGCATGCTTTGATTACGGTGTTATCATTTAGTAAGTGCTCGCGTGGAGATGCACCAAGATGATGAGCACTGCATGTACCTGCAAATGTCGTATTAATTCGGGTTTGCATCATGATTTTCGAGAGTACTTGCCGGTAATCAGTCCTGTTGTGATGTCTTATCGAAAATATCGGGTGTAGATTATGTGTCTGATCCCAGCAGCAAAAATTTTACCATGTTGAAAGTGGCCCTTGCTCCAAATGCCTTCAATGATTTCCGTGTAATGTAAAAGTCTTGGATTTTGTACATCGTGTCTGACCTGCAAAGATTCATATTAATTCCAGTAGTCATCATCTAAAACCACTTACCAATTAGAGAATTCAATCTTTTCAAATATCCAAAAAATCACTGCATTTTATTTGGTAACTACAATTCGAATATAACCTCAAAATAATCCGGTAAACAACATGATGGGACGTATGTCGATTACGAATCGTGCGTTTTCCAATTTTCAAATTTATACAACTCACAATCAAAATTACACAAATTTTCCAATTGTCTTTCAAACTAACAACAATTCAACTCCAGAATTCAAGAACACACAAAACAATTCAGAACGTAGTAAATTTCCAACGTGTTCGTTCGCGTATTATTTGCTTGCTATCTTCACATCAGCACCGATCGCGCTCGACGTCATGTGACGTATTGCGTAGAGCGCATGCGCGCAGTCTCCCCTTCGCTCGCAAAGTATTACAGTGCAGAAAATTGTATCCGGCTGCATCTCGACCTTTTTGTGAATATTTTTGTGCAATGGAACTTCGACCAGGCCCAACTCCATCGTTCATCATCAAATTGTAAGTCTCCCCTTTCGATTCATATAATATTCAACACGTCGCAACGCCGAACGCGTCCACAATCAATCCGCATAGGTACGGCTAAATGTATAGGTTATGTCTGCTTGCGCGTTCCTGATGCTGCATTCAATTAAAAACGTCTGGAGCATAGAATTAATAATGGCAATAAAAGCAGCGGTATCAAGATCTCTTTGGGTCGGCGCACGGCCACAAGTATCATCTTACAGGTTCATTACAAGCAATTAATGATGTAAACCAATCTGTGGTATGCGTGCATATGCGTTCGCTCTGGGTGGAACGACGTGTGGGTTGGAATTTATGATCAAAGATTCGGGCGCATGGTCATCCCAATCACAAGTCGATATGTGAGTATAATATTTGTTAAAAATCGAAAATTGGAAATGCGTTGTTAGGTGCATTGTGGGTTGCCTACCATAAAATATGATTTGCAATTATGTTGTTGGTATCATATTGGATGTAGCAAGTACATGAAGTGTTGTTTTAGGTTTTATGGCATCATGAAACTTTCAATGGATTTTTCACGTTTGCGTTTGGATGTAAAGCATGATACTTCATCATGTGATGGTCATTCGATTCGCAGTTACGTATTATTACCATTATCACCACACCAGCTCGGGTGATGCCTCGTATCTTTATGGTCTTTGTGGTCTCTGGTCATCATCAACTCCCCGACGATGAAGTTGTAAACACACCTACAGCTTCGAACTGGAACCATCCCTATTTCCTCGCTGACGAGGTTGTCCACGCTCGTATCCACCTGGACGAAATATCATTATCGCAAGCAGGTGTTAAAATATTATTGCACGCATCCGTATCATCTCGTTTTTAGTAGTTGCTTTGCTTCTCGTGCGCTTTTGCTGGGACTCTGCGCATATTTCCATGGCTCTCTCGGCGTGATATTTGTTATTATTGGATTGGCGACGGTCTGCGTTGCGCCGTTCGTTCGTGGTCCCCAATGGATATAAACTCCACGGCTTCTTTTGCTGCCTCTCTGCTGGCTGTTACTAAGTCATCGCCGTGGAGCGCTGAAAGCAACAAGAAGCATGCCCGCTCGAGATCGTCGAGAGGCGTGAAAATTTTATGTTCGTCGTCACGCTGTTTGCTTGCTGGGCTTTTGCAGACTTCTGGCTACGCGTGCGCCGAAACGCGAAAAACTACTTCATTAAAATTGCATCGTGCATTTGCATATCTATAATCGTATCGAATTGCGATTGCTCCACCATAATAGCATTTTTCGCGATTGTATCTTGCGTTCTGAAGGCAGCGGAATTGGGTATAATTTATTTATGCTGTCGAGATCATGCTGGCAAAACTTCAACAAATATTGTTACACTTGGCGGATTATTTATTGGCGGATAAAATTCAATTATTTGTTGATGTGAGCACAATGAATGCCATTTATTTATCTTCGAGGTATATCAACATAAGGCAATAATCTTTAGGAGAATATCAATGACGTATTTTTATCTACTATTCTTATTTTCCATTCTGGAAATAATTTCTCCAAGAATTTTCATATAATATCACTAATTTTTTTGACCAACTCGAACATTTCTTGACTTTTCTAGACTTTTTCATTTGTAATTCAGAAAGGATAAAATGTATTGGATTTATAACTTGTTCAGAAAAATATTTAGCATTCCGGAAGTATCACGTTGATTTCAAAGGTAGTGACTTCCTGCAATATTAAAACCAAGCTAATTCCAAAGTAATTTTCACATTTTGCACTCGCATTCCGTTTTGAATAGTAAAATTGTCCACCTGGCAAATAAACTCCATGCAAAGTGTGAATTGTCGAGCCAGCAGCTGGCCAACATCAACCCGGCAAAGAATAATTTATTGCACAATTGCGTCGAGTATTAAAACGCAATGAATGCAGTCAAGTCAAAAAAAAGTCCTGTCCCCTTTTTTTCAACAATCCTCCAAAACTTTCGAGTGAAAAACTGAAAACACCTGTCGCCTCTTAACGTTCCCATTCGTTGTTGTTCTTGTTGGTTGTTTAGTTGTATAGTCGAAAAACGTTTCGACACGACTTGAATACTATTTCAGAGGTCCGAACTTCCCGCTCGGCAAAGAGTTAACTTATTCCTTGAACAAAACTTGACGCTGGGCCACGTTGAAATATATCCGTTTAAGTATAATAAATGCAACGCCCATTTTCGTGCGCCCGAAACATTTCACGTGAGCCGAAATCCTAATGAGCTCTTTGATAAATTAAACGGCGCGCACTCGTTTGTATATGAATATAGCCGAAGGAGAAGAAGAAATGAGTTGGACGCGAGAGACATGGGCAATTAACTTTTTTTAATCCGTTAATTGAAGACTGCGAAGATTTCGTTAAGCAAACAAACTGCAACAATGCTTTTGGCACTTTAAAATATTGTGGGATGTTTGTTATTGCAATTTTGTATTTAATTTTAGAAGAAATTCAATTTTTTTGTGGCAAAATTAATTACATAAAAATTCTGAATTACATTTGCTTCTCGCTTAATTACAATTTACTAATTCATTACATATATTTTCTGAAAAAAGAAACATTAGGAAGGGTGTAAATTTGGTAGCAGGTGAACTCGTAATTTAAATAATTTTTCATCGTCATGTCACTTTTGTCAGACAAGTTTACAAGTTTTGAATTTGTCGGCATGAGCGTAGCGAGTAATCTCAGCACGGATGGCTTTAATAAATGCGACAAACTAATAGTTTGTGAGTGGCGGAAGCGGCAAAAAAATCTCGGTGAAGTTTGGAAACTTTTCCGTCAAGTTCTCTCATAGCTAAAAATAAAGAAATCCCAACTTGGTTGGTTGGATGTACAGTTACACGACGATGCTGTAAGGAAAGTCACATACTGAAATCCTGAAATACGGAAATTCGATGTTATTTTTAAAAAATAATTAGTTTCGGAAGTGCGCGGATGGCGGCATCTTGTACGCCGAAGAAAAATGAAACAACCACCCAAACGAGAGTGGTAGTTGCTAGCAAACATCTTCAAACAGCATGTGAGGAAACATGAGAAAATCCAAAGAAAGTAACTAAAATCGCTGCTTCATTAAAATCCCTGGCGTTCAACTAATTTTAGATGTCATGATCACAGCAAATACTCTAAAAGGTATTTTTAAATTAATGAAACAATTAGTGCTCTTGTGGTCTCGTATATTCGCATAGTGGAATTACTAAATTTTTGCAATTTAATTTCGCAGCCCGGTAATTAGTCATACAGTGTTGGCTTTAATTCTTTCAACAATTAATTTGTCGATAAATTTCCCCTTTGAAAAAATTAATGTCAATTTTTTTTAAATTTTTTCTTTCTTTTTTTTTTAGTTTTTTTTTTTAATTTTCTTCTGAGTCCATATTTATATTTAATTTGGAGGTTCGACTCTGCGTATATGCCTTAAGCAAATGAGTAGCATCATTTAACCGAAATTAAGTAATTCATCACGCACGTCGCTGAATCGGCCCTCTAATTGATAAAATAAAATGAGTGGAATGAATTTGGGGAAATTAAAATGTTTGCCGAGTGCTGGCTGCATACACTCGATGCGGATGAGTTTGGTGGATTGCCTCGTCGTGTCGCCTCGATTGCCATTTTATAATCGCTTTAAATGAAACCGACCTTCGTCGTCGATTTGCGATGCTGATTGCGAATTTCGAACTTTTGGCGCGCAGGGGGTAAATGCAATTAAGTGGTTCACCTAATTGCTTCACTTCCGTTGGATTCTCGGTCCGAATTCGCGAAAATACAAAATACGTTGCGAATTTTGAGGTCTTGCCATTTTTGCCATTTGCTGACTTCGAATCAATTACGAAACTTTGCGAATTTAATTTTGTTAATTCACGAAATGCTCAAAAATTTAATTTTTTATTTAAAATAAATCAGACAAATTTTCAAAGTAAGGAATTTTCTTATAAATTTTGTTTTCTTATTTTGAAGTATTTTTCTTGGTTTAATTTCTCGAGGTTTGATTATTACAGAATTTTCTTCTCAGACATAATAACAGGTTAATTTTTCCAGAAATATATTTAAAAAATTCCCATTAATTAACTTCGAAATTTCTTACTTAATTTTGTACATAATTTCTTGATTAAGAAAGAGAATAATTTGAAAATTGTCTGAAATTTTCAACATAAGGTAACCTAAAAAAATTTCTATTTTGATTATTGTGTTTGATAACATCCTGTAGGAATTTAAAATCCACTCACTATTCAGGAAAACATGCGTGAAGTCAATTCAGTTGGGTCAGTACAATTCAATCTATTTTCCATGCCGATTTACCACGGATTATTGCCATAATACGCCATCATTATCCGCAATTTTCTATCGATTTCATCCGTAGAACGAATCCTATAAAAGATTATAATGCTATATTTCACCAACACAGAAAACTACCTCTTTCATGCACATTCTTCGAGAAGAAATTCCGGCCTACTTTAAACATATGCGTCATCAACGAAGAAAAATTCGAAAATTTCTTGAGTTTTCAAAAATCATTTTAGAGAAAAAACAGAGTCTAAAATTCCAAAAATAATTAGTAAAAATGTATGTAGTTAATGACGTATATGAAATGAACTCTTATAGCCCTGCAATAACGATTATGGCAAAGAAAAACTAAAAAACTCGGAATTCAATTCGTGTAATCTCCGAAGCAATCGTTAAATCGTTTTTCCCCATGTACTTTTTTCATCAATTTACCGATCCTCGAATGACTTTATAAAACTTCGCGCAGCCTTTTATTGCGCTGTAATTGTAAATAATTGCTATAATTGCCGCATTTAATCGACAAGTGTATTCAATTTTGCGATGAAAAATTACCAAAAAAAAATCCAACCCAGCTAAAATTGCAGCACTGACGACTCCAAGCAATTGACAGCCATCTGCATGTCTTCTTCGGCCGTCACTCAAACGCGTAATTCAAGTGGCACTCGTAAGTGCACGACATTAATTTAGATGATATTCCGGCCGACTTCGCTTGCTGTTGGCTGACTGAGCAAGCCCCTCAGTTCGCTTTCGTTTTCGTGGCGCGAGCAGATGGAATTATGATAATGACAACAGCATCGGACCAAGTCCGTAAATACCAACGGCGTATGAACGTAGTGGGAGCGAAAGATAAATGAAATTGTAGCAGCTAATAAACTTGAACAATGTCGACTCGGCCCGTAAAATTATGCAGATTTATTTGGGCATCGCGCCGCCGTGTCAACGCTCGTGTCGCGCTTGTCTTCGGTAACCGAATTAGAATTGGAATTGTAAACACATGTTTAGAGAGGTAAACGGCACGCATGGTATTTTATTGATACAGAATTCTGACAATGTGTCGATTATCACCGTCTAGATAGTTTTGAAGGCGGCATCAGGTGATTGGGCAATTCATCGGGGATATCTCCACCATCCAACTTCACATTGATAAGATGCATCGCCAATGCGAATTCATCCCGGTCGAGAAACCCGTCACGATCTGTATCCGCAAGTTTCCAAATCTTTCCCAGAATCCCATTCGGTAGCTTGGACTTGACCATCTCACTCTTGGCTGCAGCCCCAGAAACCTTCCCATCGACCGGCTCCAATTTCTCGAACATCTCGTCGAATTGCTTCCGTTCCCGATTGACGATCCAATCGGGTTCACCATATCCAGCATTGATACCCTCACCTCGCCTGTACCCGAACGGCGACACGCTATCCCCGAGGATCACCTCGAAGGCCCCGCCACTGATATGGAAGTCATTCGAAGTATTCACCTCTTCGTGCGGCAGCATCGCCATCAGATGCGCGATATCAATCGCTAGCATATTATCCACGACATCGATGAGTTTGATCTTTATGGAGTTGAATTTCGTGAAGTCTTGCGTAGCCAAAATGGTCTTCATCTTTGTAATATTCGGTAAATCCCCCATTGAGATGTTATGATCCTTCTGCATTTTATCATAAATCCGGTCCAGATTTTTAATGAGGTCCTTCTTTTTACCATCTTTTCCGAACATTGTGGGCATCTCCCTCCGTAATTCAGCAATGATATACGCGTGAACCTTCGCCAATCGGGCTCGTTTGATCAAATCATTGAGTTTACGAAGTGCTGCATTTTTCGGTAGACTTTGTAGATCTTTGAACAGGTCTTGATGCTCATCCTCGAAGAGTCGTCGATTCACATCGAACCGTAATGGTTGGTCCCAGAAACTACCAATGTAGACTCGGGCGACTTCCGGGGTTTGGAAGACTTTACCCAGGGACCACATCAACGCCCCGTAGACACGCATCAACTGCTGATGATCAATCATATCCGCCTTGTTCAACACGATACGAATCTTATCATCGTGTCCTTTAAGAGCTTCAATTGACCTTCGAAATTCATCAGAGATATCCAACTTGTGAGCATCGAAGAGGAGAATGATGCGATCCACACGTTCAGCGAACCATTCCAAAACTCCAGCGAAATCATATCCTCGATCAATCCGTTGTTTCTCACCAGCTAGAATCCCAGGGGTGTCAATGATGGATAGGCATTTCAGAACCGGGGAGTTGACGTGCGAGCATTGGAAGCGGTTCAGGAAGGCATTTCCGAACTTGGACAATGGTCGGAATTGCTTTTTTGGGTCTACAACGAGGGCATTGCCAGGGATGACGCCTTCTTTGTTATTGTACATCACAGCAATGAAGCGATCTGTTGTGGGTTCTGGACCAATTCGCATTCCTGGGAATTCTCGTTCCAGAAGATATCTGATAAAGGTCGTTTTACCGGTTGAATATTGGCCCACCAATAAAATCATTGGTTTGGCTTCGAAATCAGCGTCGTTGAGTTGTGGCGAATGGAAGTCGTGAAAATGGTAAGCTTCCTCGAGTGGTAGCAACTTATTCTTGTAGATCACCTTGAGGCCTTCGACAACCGTCTCGAAGAGCTCGTCTCGATCATCGGTTACGCGCGATATCCAACTGAACATTTTTGACTGGCCTTTTTTGCTGTCGGAATCTGTGGTCTTGTTCTTTGGATTTAGTTCGGATTGAATTTTGACTGCACGGCGCTCGTTTTTGACAATTTGACGTTTTGGGCTAGTTTTTAGTTTGTAATTTCTATGTTTACAAAATTTCCATGGTTGCAATGGTTTCAGTTGTTGTAAAATCTTTTAAGGTTTTCATTGTTTTAAGGTTTACAGTGTTTAAAATTTTCATTGTTTTTAAAATTCTCATTGTTTTTATAGTTTTCATTGTTTTTAAAGTTTTCATTGTTTTCATGGATTTTTTCGTGGCTTTCATGGTAGCATCCAGATTGCAGGATAATTCGTCGATTGCGCACGAAGAAGCAATCATGAAATCGATCGATTTTTAAGTGCCAGGTCACGATTGGTTGGATTTAATGGTGATTGGTAATCTATGGGTGGAAGAACATTTGATTACTCAATGCAGAATCACGATTTTGTACTTAATTCATTCTTTGTTGATGTTATAATCATTACCTTTTTTGGTTGTATTATGCGAAATTTTCCCTTTCGAATTTTCCAGATCTATTCATCGATCATTTTCTGAATAATTTATTTTATTAGTTTTGAGGACTAAAATTGAATATTATCCACAATCAACTTGATTTATTTCACTAGTGAGGAAAATATTTTATATGGATATTTTTTGTAAACTAAAACTTCCTGATAATGATTGCCAAACATTTTACAAAAAGTATTTGGTAAAAAACAACAAAAAGTTCAAAAAATGCCGAAGTTTTGTTTGGCTCATGGAAAAATTGAAATTTTTCGTTGGCCTTTGTTTCAAGCAAAGTTTTATGTTTGTTGGCCCGCTGCGCTCTTTTCTCTTTGTATCCATAAAAAAGTAACCTACACTCAACTGGTGCCTGTGGGACCCATCGAAAATGTTATGACATTTTGTCGAACCCAACTCTAAACACAATTTCACATTTTTCTCTTCAACAAATCCTTCAAATCTATCTCTTAAAATCATCAATATTTTCTTACCAAAATTTATAAATATTTATACATATCCTTGGATAAACTTCAAACAAAAAATGATATAGGTTAACTTTTTACAAAAAAAAACAATGGAACAAAGAATACATTTGTAGGTAAACATATCTCATATTCACTCAGCATAACTCAGTAAGTTATAAATCTTTTATAACTCTTATACTTTACATTTGTTGCATTTTTTTTCTCTTCTTTTTCGTCGTCGTCGTCTTCCTCATCGTCGCTTTTGGTGCGTTGTTGGTTGGTTGTTGTTGTTGGCGGTTGTTGGTTGTTGGTCGGGGCACTTTATAGGTTTATTTGTGAGCGTGCGCGCGCGTTCCTGAAAGGGAAGCACGCCTGTCAGTTTATTTATATTTAATGACCCCCAACGGTACATATTTATTATTGCCGTCCTTTCTTCTTCTTCAGCCAGCTCTGGCATTTACCATCCGCGCCAACGAACGTACGCGTAGATTTAAATATGCATGCCATAAATATATGTATGTGCATTATTCCAGATGATTTTCGCGAGCACGCCAACGCAGATTGCTTGCGGTTGATAATCTGGAAATTTTGGGTTGCTAACAAATATCAAATGTTTCAAATTTTTTGAAATTTCGTTCAGAAATATATTTTTGCTGATAGGATTTAATTACCTAATAATGACAACGTCTACGACTTCAAGTTGAACAAATTGATTCTGAGGAATTGTTGAAAACAGAAGGTTACAAGAAAATAATTTTCTCTTCATTGATAATCCAGAAATTTTGGGTTGCTAACAAATTTTACTCAAAAATTTAAAATTTTTTGAATTTTCGCTAAGAAATATATTTTTGTTGATATCATTTAATTACCTAATAATGACATCATCATCATCGTCGACTTCATTTTCTACCACTAATCAAATCTTGAACAAAATGATAACAAATGAAGACTTTGAGGAATTGTTGAAAACACAAGGTTATAAGAAAATAATTTTCATTTCAAATTTCATAAATTGCATTATCAATTTTAATTCCTTCTGATAACAACATTGAAACTTGAATTCGACTCTTTCGACGAAATGAAATTAATAAACCCATTTCCATGCGCTTTGTTGTCGCCAAAGAGCGACGTTTTGAATGAAAGAAAATCAGATTAACGAAACATAATCGCACCAAATTAGCATCTCTCCTTCGGCGCGATTCTTGCGCTTTTGCAAGCGGGAAGACTTCAGTCATCTTCATCCCGTCCCGTCCCGCTTTAATCGACTCCATCCGGGATACATACTACATTTTGTTCCACCGCCGCCTTTTGTTGTTGTTATTGCTGCGCGCCAATCGACAGAGCTCCTTCTACTCTCCTCATCGCAGAAGCTTGTTGCTTAATTCCTCTGGCCTAGTTTCCCCTCGTCGCCGGCGAATTGCGTTCGGTATTTACTTTAATGAACTTTAAGTATTTTCATTTCCATTTCGTGCAATTATTGTTCGAAGCGCTCGAAGATTTCGCGGCAGTGCGAGCGCGCGCAAAGGAGAAGATTCGCTGCTGGTAATTGCTGTTTTGTGGTTCGAATTAAGATGGTAATCAAATAATTATGTTTGTGTGCTTTTCGGTAATTAGTCGGAGGTATTTTCCGCGTTTCTATTGTCGAAAATTTCATTTAAAATTGAATTTGCAAACTTCCTTTCTTTCGTTTGAAGTTTTTTATGATTTGTTGTTTGAAAAAGGACAAAGTCTAGTTTTATGCTTTTCAAAGGTGAATTTTTTAGGGTTTTTTGTTTAGTATTTTTATTTTTGGGTCATTTGAAATGCTCTGGAGTAGAATTCATTGGTAAAACATATAAAAAATTGATTTTGAAATCTTTCTTTCTCTACTATGTTCAAGTTTTTTTTCAATTATTTAACTTGAAATTTTTTGAAAAGAACAAAGTTTAGTTTATAAGAGATGATTTTTTAGATTCTTTTGTCTATTGTTTTTCTTTTTATATCTTCTGTAAGACTCCAAATTTTCCAAAAGTTGGAAAAATTTGAATTTGAAATCTTTGTTTTTCTCTTTTGAAGTTTTTTAAAAACGGAGTAAAGTTCTTGGTCTCATGTCCATCCCAATATTATATTTTTCTGTGCCTTCTGAAATATTTTAGATTTTCAAAACATTTTTGGGAATGAATTCAATGGTAAAAGTTGTAAAAATTTGAAATTGAAATCTTTGTTGAAGTTTTTATTTCCAATATTTTAACTTGAAGTTTTTTTGCCAGAGAACAAAGTCTTGTTTTATGTTTATCAGATTTTATAGGCCCTTTTACCTATTATTTTCCTTTTGGGTCATTTGAAATGTTCAGAAATTTCTGAAATTTTTGTAGTAAAACATGTAAAAATTTGGATTTGGAATCTTTGTTTTTTGCTTTGAATTTTTTGTTTTCAATTATTTGACTTGAAGTTTTTTGATAGAGAACAAAGCTAGTTTTATGTTTATCACAGGTGGTCTTTTATAGCTTTTTGTGAATTATTTTTCTTTTTTGGGTAATTTGAAATGTTCTAAATTCATAGAACACTTTTTTGTCATTGAATTCATTGGGAAAAGGTGTAAAAATGTCTTATAGCAACGCATTTTGTGTCTAGGACAAGCAATAAAACAACATTTTTATATCTTCGTAAAGTTTCCAACTCCGACAAATATTTATTGCCCCTATTTTAAATGCTTAAATATTTCCACGCCCTTTTAAAAGCCCGCTCTCTCTGGAAGTTTAATTTAATTGCTGTAGTTTTCCCCGGAAAATACGTCCATAAGTAATTTCCTAAATACCATCAGATGCCAAGAGGTAAAAAACATTTTACGAGCCCTTTAAATGTGTCTCACCTTTATTGAACTGAAGAAGAAGTATTTCAAACCATTTTCTTCATATTCTTCAATTTTTTGATTCTTCAAATTCTTTGTTTTACCCCTCATTTTACAGATAATTTTTTAATTAGCAAACAATTCTATCCGTAATTAATCCTCATCTTCGTCGATTAAACCCATTAAGATTTACAGCTTCCGGTCTGACGGATGCGCGCTTGTTGCACGATCGTCATAATCTCGCGAATTGAAAAACGCCGAAGATTTATTCATGCAGATTGATTGCATCGCTTCTAATGGCATGCAAATATCTCCTCTCTTTTCTCTTTTTCTTTCATTCTTCCTCTCCCTTGTTGGTAATTTGAACGCAAAATACTCTTGCTAAAACTCACACACATACACACCCATATACATAGATTTCCAAGTCTTTCATTTCTGTCAAGTTGGCGAGACGATAAGCGAATCGGCGCTGAATTAACGCCGCTCAGTCGAGAGAGGAGCACTTTGAATAATCGGTAATTATTCAAAATTGCTTCATTTACTCCGCTTGTCGATTAACGCACAGACGCTCGACGCGCGCTCCAACGGCGAATTCTCGTACCAAGCACGCGTCACTTTATTCCCTGTACATATAGTTCAGCACAAAAGTGAGCAAATCAAAGATACCCCATCATCATCAAACAACGAAAGCAAGCAGCGTTCCAATGCTTTGTAGATGTGTGTGTGTGTGTATTCGGGATGATTCCAGAAGCACCGCGAAGTAAGCTTGACGCAAAGTGAAGTGAATAGTTTTCTCGGGTTTTCCTCCATGGGAAAGGAAAGCTCTTTTAAATCCACTTCACTCGACTGCGGAGTCATCCTCCTGTGGTGGTGGTTGTTGCGAGCGGGTAAAAGTTTTTAATGCAAGTTTCAATCCCGTATAGTTTTTCAACTTGGCGGTTGGTGGTTGGACGAGAACCAACAAACACATTCTTTGCGAAACACTCCGCGTTTGCATTCTATCGGGGATGATGTTGTGCATCATGCGGGCCAGTGTCAGCTCCACTAAGAGTTTCCCGCACGGATTGGGAAAACGCGCGGAGAAAGATTTAAACTTTGCCTCGTTCTTCGCATTTTCCGGCCGTTCCTTTTGTTTTCTGCTTGGTAAACAAACAACAACGCAAAAACAAACAAAACGTCGCATAACTTTTGCCATTTCCACGCGTTTGCCATCCCAACTATTGTCCTTTCAAGCTGTCATCCCATGTGCATCCCAGGGCAGATGCAGTCTGGGAAACGACATCTGAATTAATGTCGGTTTAATGGCGCCACACGTCCAGATGATACGCATCTGATCGTCTCTTATCTTTGGTTCATCGATAGACGCATCGCTGAGATTGCCCATGTCTTTTTTCAATGTCTACAGAACCGTATTAATACAATACATATACGTATACATATCAAACCCGTAGGATCAGCAACATATCCCCCATTGACCATTCATGGTACATCCGTTACTGGATACTCTTGTCTCTTGAGATGTCTATCTTGTATCTACTCTGTCTACAATCCAGCTAATAACGCGTATGTTTTGTTTCAGTGAACGGTGGGTGGTCGGCTTGGTCGAAGTGGACCGACTGCTATTGTCCCGGTTTGACGCTCAACACCGGTGAAAAACGAACAAGGACGTGCACAAACCCACCGCCCAGCAATGGTGGTCTCGACTGCGTTGGCATCGCCGTGCAGAAGACGAAGGAATGCCGCGACTGTCCTCCAGGTAGGTCCCCACCTTCCACGGAGGGTTCACCCATATTCTCGAATGTCGGACATACCTTAAGAGATGACATCACAAAACAACAACAACAACAACGACTCCACATCAAGGAACAGATACACAACATGAAAATGCAAATGACCCGCTGTATTACACATCCCTCAACCTTGTACACAACTTGCTTGAAGGTGGAGCGTTCCATAGAGTCAAATTTTTGGCCGTTATTTTGGAAAATCAATCAAAACCTTAAGCCCCTAAGGAAACGTCCAATAATCTTGATTTCTTGGTCTAATTTTGAAACCTTCTGAAAGGTAACTTCAATGATCTTGATTTTTGGGTCTTGCTACTGGTAATAAGGTCGAATGAAACACTCCACCTTCGTTGATGACGCTCTTAGAGGTCTCTGCTTGTAACCGTCTCGCCCTCGATCATCTAAATGTTTTTGTGCGTTTATCCCGTTTCGTACGCTTGCTATAAAATAGAGGAAGCCATCGTGGACACGATCTACGAGTTCGACGACAACGATCTGTCGTTGAACGTCCCGGGTAAGAAGTGCAAATTTCTGCATGCTCTCGTCGACTCGACCCCGGATCAAAGTGTTAATTTGTGGCTTCGGCTGCGATTTTAATTGCATTTCACATCACTAGACGTGGTGGACCACTGGCGAACAGCGCAATTAAACTAATGCCCCTTGTACGTTCACTCCCAATTAGAGCCGAAGTGGTCGAGCTGGTCGGAGTGGTCCGAGTGTCGCGCCAACTGCACCAAGACCCGCCATCGGCGCTGCATCGCCGGGAAGTGCATCGGGAAGGATACGCAGACGTCGCCGTGCTCCTCGTTCCCGACCAACGATGGCCGACATCCGGAATGTGTCGCTACCAAGGTGGAGACGGTGCGAGAAGGTCAGTTCTATTTTCGTTTTTTTGGTCTCATTGCGGAGTTATAATTGTGTCTCTGAAGACCACTGGAGGTTGTAGACCGGGTCTAATGAAGGGTTAATGTTGGGATCCAACTGATTTAGTAGAGTGGTTCTGTTTTGAAAGGGTTAAACCTTCTGGAAAACTTATTGCTGGTAGTAATCTTCCTTCGATTACTATTGAGTCTGAGTCTGATTGAGGTCAAATTGGGTCTAGATCAAACTAGAGGTTACATTTTCCAAGATTAACAGATCTGATTGATCAGGAGTGGTTCCAGTTTTGATTTGGTCCAAAAACATTTCTAGAATTTGCCTTCTAGGATATTCATGCTGGTTTACAATATTATTTTATCTTCGTAAGATCCAAAGATCATTAGGATCATGAGTCTGACTCAATTGTTGGTTAGGTCATTATTGATCAGTACAGGGTTCAAGTTCGGATTGATATAAAGATCATTGGAAAGCTTCATTTTGAATCTTTTAAGAACTTCATTTTTGGTTTTCTGGAATTTGCCCTAAAGGGCAGGAATAAATTCCTAATTTGAAGGTTAGAGATCATTAGGATCATAGATCGGATCAAACCGGAAATTAAGTCATCGGAGGTCAATCAATCTGATTTATTAGATCTTCACTGGATCTAGATTTTAATTGTCATTGAATATTTTCTTCAAGTTTTCCAAAACCCTTAAAACCATGGTCAGACCTGAACCTAACTGAGAATTCCTACAATTTCTTCAACTCAAATGACTGACTCTTGCTAAAATGGGACTAAAAACCATTGTAGACTTGTCAAAATTCGTGAAGTTGATACCCATAATAAACTCGCATAAAATTTTCGCACATGCACCATCTGTGCGTACATGCACAAAGTGCGCAATGCATGAAAACGCCCATGCACCTGCATGGATATGAAAATCCTCGCTTGCTCGCCTCCTTGTGCAATTCGGATATCGTTCGCATCCATGAGTGCCGACGACATTAAAATTTGTTGCAGCGTAACTAACGCGCAATCATTTCCATAACTGGTCCCTGGTCCAACACACTCGCACTCTCAGTCCAACGTCCTCGACGACTAAATCAATACGATTGCGTTTTAACGGCCAGTTAGCCCACCGTCCGTCGACAACCCTGTACCATCCACATTTGACGCGGTTACGACATGGCCCACTCGCTGTGGTGTCCAGCCAGCCAGCCAACCAGCGCCAAAGAGCTGGAGCATTTCGACTTCCGGTCCAAAGTGCTGTAAACTGCCATCGTTATGATGATGGCCCACTAGCATCGAGAGTGCTTGCCCATATCGAGGACCACCGCCACGGATGGGGGCTTGCATAAGCGGCGAAACCGCACTGGACATAACTTGGGATTATCGCGTTTAGTTTCGGCATGTGAGCAGTCTGACAGACCCCTTTCAATGCGAGGACATTTGGCCGTCGATGGTCACGGTGACGCCCAATGTTAATATTGACTTGTACTCATGCGAATTGAATGGCATTTACCCTCTTATTTGGTGTGGAAAAGCGCCATCGCGTGGTGGTATTAATTTCGCGAACCATTTTGGCACTAGTAGCGTTGAGATTAAAAAAGGTGTCATCTTTTTCGCCCTTCTTTCCTTTTATTTCTACATCTCTTTCTGGTTGATATCTATAAAAATACATTTCTATAAGTTGGTTCTTATAAACTTTAATTTGATAGTAATTAGTTAGAAATTTAAACGATTAATTGTTGCTATGAAAATATTGATACATTTTATCAAGTCATCTTATCCATTAAATTTCTGGAATCACCTCAGTTTGTATAACATCACCCACAGTGAAAATTCAACACGCTACTACATACATTTATAAACAATGAACGAACAACGTTTTCCCAACATTGCAACCCTTTCGTTTTGTGGAAACCTTCGGGCCATTTAACGCCGCCCCTCTTTCAGTCTACTACCATAGTGGATGAAGTTCATTCGGGAGCGAAATATTAAACCGCGGAAATTACTCTCCAAGGCTGGCTGCCCAACAACATTTTGCAACGTTTTGTGCAGTTTTTCGCCCATTTTTGCCATCGTACCATACTCCATCATCACCGGTGTATAATACCTGCAAACATGCGTTCCCAGCTCGCATCAAATTGATATTAATACGCTTTTAAGTCATCCGGCCATACAGAAAAAAACGTTTTTTAATCATGTGCAAACCGGAGCTCTTTCCGAAATTGCCCGCCGAAAATCCGAACCTGGCAATTCATCAAATCAGGATTAATGCCATCAAATTACTACGTCCATGTGGGTGAATGAATAATGCGCCAAGAATGGAACGTGTCATTGCAACGCGCCGAATTAAAACTTGGAAAACAATGGACCCTTGTCAAAATTTATTTGAAAGCTGGTCGTTCAAATAAACCTAAACGAAGGCGGCGGATTTGTTTGCAGCGTCCCTTTTCTGTCTGTCTGGTTGGTAATCATAAATAATCAGAAGACACGTTGCGTTTCCGTTTCCGGTACCATTTCCCCACATTGTTTACTTCTTTACGAATTTCATTTTGATCTACCAGCAAAAAAATTGAAGCATCATTGAATTTTAGTTTAGTTTTTTCTTCAAGAGAATTTCTTTGACACCCCCTCCACTGATGTTTAACTTAAGAGCCATCTCTTCGTACTTGATTATCCTTCAAATTACGCATGGCAAATTGAAAGTCGGCGTTTAATTTGTGTGTGCATGACGAATGAATGCCCCAGTCGACGCTAGATCCCTAGTTGAGTACTTAGCATTTACATTTTTGTCTCTCGGTGGTGGCGTACTCGAGATGACGCGACGCGAGTTCTTCAGACGGGGAGAGGCTTCAATTATAAATGCACCCCTACATCTTGGCGCGCTCTTCACTTGCTCATTCCGCATCTGCTGCCAACATCATTGGTGGTTGTCGTGGGTGATGAGATGGAGTATTTGCTGCTGCCGCCACCACAGCAGCATCGTAAATGTCTCTTCGACTTGAAGAATCCTTCCGGTCGTATCTACTTGTAACTTACTACTTTACAGTCGAAGTCGTGTGTTTTGCTCCCGGTTGTTTTTCGTTCAAATTGTCATAACAGTTTCTAAACATTCTTCAAACTCTTGAAACAATTTTTTAGCTACTGGTTGGTTTGTTTTACCACATTCAGCTTACTCTTTAGTTCTTGTACTGTTAGATTAGCATTTTTTGTCTTTCTGTAAGATTTTTTAATAACCATTTTTTTTATTTCTCATAAGACTTTGAATTACCATTTTTTATCTTGGGAAATCTTCAAATTTTAGGATAAGTTGTAGGAAAGAATTGAAAATCTTCTAGTCTGACCATATTTTACCAGAAATTTGATAAACTTTCTGGAAGATAGAAAAAGATTCTAAATAATTGTAAATTTATAAGTAACTTAAGACTTGACTACGTAATTTAAAATTCAGAAATTGCATCAAAATGTATCTTAAAACTGTATTTATTTTTTGAACCACTTTTTTAGAAGATTTATCACTTTTTATTGTCCTTACAGAATTTTTTGAATTATTGTATTTTCTCTTTATTACAAAACTTTCTATTACCAACTTTTTTCTTTCTTGCAAAAAAATGTGCATGGAAAACCTTCAGTTTTGAAGGTCAAATCTTCGACGGTTGTTGTAGACATTTCCTTCCAATTCAAACCAACTTCACTTTCCAATGAAAAAAAAAATGATAATCTTCCAGAAAAATGGAAAAACGTTACAGATAATTATGAATACCTAAATACCCCATCAAAACGGAAGTGACTTATGTTCTGACTTACTATTTTGAAATCTTCATTGTTCAGTACTACAGATTTCCTTTTCTTGTAACAAAACTCCCATACATCTTTATATAAATTGTTACTTCTCTTCAGAAACAATCCGGCTTTTTACCCGCCTGGGAGATTTGCAATGAAAGCATTTTCCTCCTCACTCTCGCGAAACTCTTCAGGGAAGTGGATTGCTTGCTGCGTGGCCGTTATTGAACTGTCACTCGTATGTCACTTTGATTCGGTAATAACCTACGGGTTTCCCTGATGGTTGTTGCTTGTTCTCAACCCATACAAACAAACCACTCAACAAACAGATTCTGAAGAGAAAGTAGAATCTATCGAGAATTTCGGTGACGTGCGCGCGATGGATTGGGCGCTAAATCTTCGCCGGAAATGACAGCATGTGGCGGCGTAATAGGCGAATTAGGCTGGTTCAGGTTCCTCGTGATCGCAGGCATCTGTCAACTTTCAGAGAAAGAATGGGACTTTCGGCACGAACGCATTCCCGTTTCATAACGGGACATCATAACAAATCTGCGCGGGAGGACTCGTCGCATATTAAACACTCTGGAGTGTTACACTTCCGGGTTGGAACAGGAAGAATCAGGGATGGAGGACAAGGAAAATGGCAGGCAGGGAAAAGAAATGAATACTTTGTACCTTGTTCCTCAAGTTGACAAAAACATCGCGTAGACTACGGAGGTGTAATTTCGCACGCGTCAAAGACACTTCCGGTCGCGTAATGCGGATGTCAACGTGGCGCCCCCCGACCGAGCACGGCAATTGCACGAGTTTATTAAACGTAATCGCTCGTTGATGGCGTGAATCAATCTTGTGTTTGGGACATGTTCGCAGATTCGATGTATGAAATTTGAAATTCCTGATTGAATTGTCACCCCCCACCCCTCTGATTTCGTCCTCTTTCTGCAACTCGTTGGTAATCGCATTGGTGCATATGCGAATGGAATTCTTTTGTGCAAAGGGCACGTCTTCCACTTCTTTGCATTTTATGCCTTTTTTATGAGGACGTCTGTCGAAAGGAACTCGTTGAAGAATTGAAGAGTGGGGGGAAGAAAGGGCGACCCTCGCGGCGCTATTTAAATCTCTTCAAATTTCAAAAATACCGACACGTATGTAATACCTTCAGACGTTTCGCATGGTCTGTCGCATTCGAATTATTCACCCTTTTTCTTTGTCGTTTTTCCTCCCGAGTTTCAAAAGCACGTCCTCGTAGAGTCAATAAAATCTCTTGATATTAAAAAACAATAATTTCTTGGGGACCATAAAAACGATCCCGCAAGAAGTTTCAGTGGAGAAATATGAAAATAAAATTCGCATAAATTCGGCTCGCAATTACTTTTTAAACTGGTGCGTAAAAATTTATGATTGCGATAGCCGCAAAATAATCAAATTAATTTTACCAAAGATTTCCATTTCATTTCATCATTTCATGATTGAATTACTCGTTATTTATTCGTTTCTAAACCAGCTAAGATTTTGCAATTCAAAAATTTCTTTAACATAGGAGAAAAAGTAGGTGGAAAACGGGAAATAAATCTTGAGGGTCGACTGTAACAACAAATTTTATGTAAA
Source organism: Aleochara sp. GC000083 (assembly GCA_030264555.1). Lineage (NCBI taxonomy): Eukaryota > Metazoa > Arthropoda > Insecta > Coleoptera > Staphylinidae > Aleochara > Aleochara sp. GC000083. The sequence continues at coordinate 48,695 of JARJDZ010010845.1, forward strand.
TGCAGGTTAAATAATGTGACTCTTCGTGCGCGTTTGGATTAGGTCCGGAAGAAATTCGCGCAAAAATTGAATTTAAACTTGCATTTTCTTGCAACCGGAGGTTGCTCCCTCTTCGAGACTCAGGGGAAATTAGGTACTTTCTTATTCTCGGCGAAATCTCATGTGCCTCTTCCTCCTTCAATTCCTTGCTACATTCTGGGTACATATATTACGCGGATCGTGTTGCATTGTAAAATATAAGTCGTGTCGCTCAGATAAATGATAATGTGATACAGTTGTATCACTTTTACGAAAAATCACAGTTTCCTGTTCGACAAACTCCATCTTTGTCGCTGTAAACGTGCTGCAGGTTCACATGGGAGCTTCATTTATCAAAGTTTTGTCAAAAAAATTTGGCCAAAAATAGTTCCAGAAAGAAATCAAATAGAAAACCCTTTCAATTTTCCTCTTCGATTACGATATTGTCAAATTAAATTAAATCAACCTCAACCCATCTGAATTTAGTAAGGTGTCCCATTTCCCGTACCATGAAGATGGTCGTGACGAGCAACCTCTTGCATCTTCTGCATCTTTCGGCCGCCAAATCCGCATCGTAATTCTCGTGAAAGTCGAACCGTGTATCGACCTTATAGCTCACCTCTCTTCCATGCATCGACATGGAAGCGCCATGCCGTGAAATGTCGCTGGTCGGGCTCTCCACTCTGACCCAGGTGAATTCGCTCGTTCGCCATGTTGCATGGGCATAAATCAAGCGATCCACACGGTCGCGTTTGTGTTCACACAGAGCGGCGCATGCAGCGACCATGTTGGGAAACTGCTACAATTTAAACGTTCTAATGCCATTACGGTCGTTATTACATTCATTGCCGACAAGAACCAGCCAGAAGAAACGTGTCGTCGATGTCGATGGAACGAACGGGGCGCACAATGCGAATGAGAAATCAATTAACTTTTACCTTTTATGTCCCGATATGGGACGCTTCGGGAATTACACACTGCTCGTGTCGATACCGAGTTGGAAGTTTTATTTGCTTTACGCTAGTTTAATTGTTATAAGGGTTTATCACGTTCGGCGATGATTTAAGTTTCGAACAAAGTTTTTTGTTGGTTCATGGTAAAGTTCTTGATTTCATGTGGAAATGAGATTTTTTGGTTTTAAAGTTATTTCAATCGAAAAAATCATTACACGTATTCTTGTAGTTGAATATGAATTTTTAGAGGTTAAAATTATTTAGAAATTTATTCAACAGGTGAAAAAAATTTATTTAATTCACTTGTGAGGAGATATTTTTTATAATTTGACATGTCACAAAAGAAATTGTGATAACAATTTTAGGCACTCATCTATAAATGTGCATAATGCAATTATAAACTCATGAAATTTCTGTATATCATAATTCGCATTTTTATTCTTACTATTGCAAAGTAGTTAACAAAAATATTTTAAGATTCAGTTTTAAACATTACTATTTTGAAATCCATAACTGATATTTATTATTTCATCTTAAAACAATCAAATTAATATTTACTCAAAAAATTAATGCAAATTTTGCATCAGGGTTGCTCGAATTTGCAAATTTTTGAAATACAGGAATATAATGTTAAAATTGTAAAGTACAAATAGACATATCACAAAAAGATTCATTTTAAAATCATAATAATTTTCACTGAATATAATTAATAATTTTACATTACTAAATTATTGCTATTTTTAACTCCAATTTGCGAATATTTGCTTTGTCTCAAACCAACTTTGAAATTTCATCCGATAAACTTCAAACAACGTATGATTTAATAACAAATACATGCACATTTTATGACAAACACGCATAACTTCTGCGAACATAACCAACAAAACCCGTCAAAACCCGTAAAAACTTTGCAACAAACGAGTTTGCGCGCAATATCGACGTAATAATTTCATTACTTTATCAAATAATGCTCATGACAAAGTAGTGTCTGTGATGAAATGCCGCCATTTAATTATCCAAATATTCGCCATTGTCCTCTCGTGCAAAATTCCATATGGTTGCATCCTACACAACATGGAATAAATTCAGGATAACCCCATTTTTAAACCTCCAAATTCTACAATTTCAAAAAAGGAAAAAAAAATTTAAAGTATTCGTAACATAACTTTTTTCGAACCTCTTCAGAACATTTGTTTTGAACCACTTTAGGCAATCTATAAGTAATAGAAAACCCTTTCTTCTGGGTTCTGAAATTATTGAACCATCGCGTAGAAATTACAAGAGCGAATCTAGTGAAATGTAAAAGGGAACGCGCACGTATTTTAATTCGCCACCAATAGCGGCGAACGTGGCGTGCGGAGTCAGAGTCTCTCTGAAGCTTTTAATTATAAAAGGGATTTCGTACGCGGGCCGCAAACCGCAGATGGTTCATTCCGACATTACTGCGAATACTGATGGGAACATTGGGTCTCTTCTCTTCTCTGCTCTGCACTGCATGCTTAGAGCCTTTACGGCTCAATGTGAAGGTACTTACACTTGGCGAGCATATTCGAGTGGGCCAAACAACATCCAAAACGTATTCATTAAAATATTTACTTAGAGAAGCGCACAAAGCCCGCTTTGCTCAACGAGTGCGCATGTGTAACTTTTTCTTTTTAATCGCACCGAGATTTTCCTTCGCTCGTTTTCTGACCGGCGTCGAATGAACGAATACAAATTTATGGGTGAATTTTTAATTTTCAATTTTACTTTACCTTGTTAAACGTGGAGAACGTGGTACAGGTTTCGGATTCTAATTGTCTCGTTGCAAATTCATTTTCATTTCGGGCGAACATTTCATTTTCCAACGAATCAGACTCGTGTCTTTAATTATTTATGTTTTAAATTATTCATTAGAGAGTTTCAAGCAGGTATATGGAGATATTTTCTTATACAGGATGTTGAAAAGATGATAATTTCTTTGTTAAATGAGGTTGAAATGTTGTTAAATAATCTTCAAATTTACCAATTGGAAATTTGAATTATTAAGTAATTTTTAATAAGCACCAAAGTGGAAAATTTAAAGTTATTAATACTTTGACATTGGAATTTTTTAACAGTTTCAAGATAATTTTTAAATTTTTGAACTTAAATTTATTTTGCAAAAATGTAAATAATTAGGCAAAATATTTACAAATTTATTTCAATTGGTCCAATTGTTGATGATTGGCCATTTAAACTCTTTTAAAATATTCATTCTCTGCAATTTTTGACAAAGAGGAAATTTTAAAATATTTTTCATTAAAATGATAATTTCATAAATAATTCATTTGATTTCATAACTAATTAAATAATTTTTATTATATATATTTTAATGGAAAATTGCATAAATTCTTTGATTTAAATATAATTCAATTTGCCATTAGAGATTTTATTTTTGTCGTAAGTTGTTATGAAATTTAAGAATTTTGTTATTTGAATTTTGGGACAGAATAATAAATTTTTAAATATAGTTTAAATATTCCAAAATTAGTTCCAATTAATATAGATGTTAGTGATTTCTTGGAAATTACACTAAAAACATTAGGATTTTGAACAAAGTAGAAATTTGAAAATATCTATCGTTGATTAAATAAAAATAATTGAAAATAATATTTAATTAATTTATAATGGATTTCTTTAATGAAAAATTATAAGTTTTCAATTAATATTATTATATTATTCAATATGACATTGAAAATTTTAAATCCATTTTGGGTTGTCATTATAAAATATTGTTAATTATTTTTTATATAAATATTGCAAAATTAATTTTAATTAATTAGAATTTTTGAAACAGTGGAAGTTGAAAAATGTCTTCTTTTGTTAAAAATATTATTTCCACAAACGCAAGGTACTTAAATATTATTTAACAACAACTTTTTAAAGCAGAAACAAAGAAACAAAGTAATTTTCTATTCAATACGTTTAGTTATTGCCAAAACCATTGATAAATTATTGATAATTCATTCAGAAATAACTACTATTCAAATAATGGGTAATTAATTAAATATTTTTGAGCACATCAATTGAAAATGTGCATTCTTTATTTTGAATATTTTTATTAATAATAATAATCAAAAATAATTACCTGAGGGATATATTGGTAATTTTTTAATTTTTGTTGGTTGAATTTGTTTTGAACTAAGTCCTGGAATAATTGGATTTTTATATTCAAAAATTATTTCCAATTAGTTCAAATCTTGATAAGTCTATAGTATAGATCTGCAGATTAATAAATATAACAATTTTCGACATTGGAACTTAAAAAGTTCTTTTCTTGATTCAAAGGATACATGATTTCAAAATCTTTGTTCAACAATATCTTTGACAGTAAAAATATAACTAGAATTGTTCATTATCAAAACAATAATTAAATTTGCAATTGATAATCTATTATGTAATGGTATTTTTTTTAATTTTGCCAAAATTTTAGTCTGATACTCTTTGAATATTTTAAACACCTTATATACTTATGATTAGGCAAAGCAAATTTTCCGCCCTTATTCAAGAGACCCACATGCCCTGAAACCTGGGGCTTCATCAATTGAATCGCATTGTCTCGCCAACTTGAATTTTTTTTAACTAGCTGCACGCTCTTCGGGGGCGGCCATTGTACCCTCACCAGTTGTCTATTTACACACGCCTAATAGTTACATATAGCTCTCCCAATGTCAAATAGGGGTTTGATGATTATGCCTTATTGATTGCTCGATTGAATCGACATCCAAGGGGTAGCAGCAAGCTTCCATGCCGAAGAGAACGTGAAGAGGAAGAACAGAAAGTAGAGGGTTATCAATTAAGTTACAACCCCGATGCGGTTCCCCTGGGAGCGGGCACCCATGTGATTTTTTTTCCGCCTGCGGGACCCTTCCTCATGAACCTAGGGACTCACTTTCAACGATTGTATAATGATAGGTGATGGGCTACTTGATTAAAGATGTCCTTTAAACGGCTATTAGGCACCTTACATATTTATAACCCAGTGCGTCCCGGCTGGATGAAACGGGATAATGGTAGAGTAAATGCCACCAGCGCCGTCGACCAAACGGGAACAATGGGGATATCACCCCTTGATGAGCGCCCTCTCTTTGCGGTTATATCCTGGATTATTTATTATATGCGCGTAAAGTTTCGTTTAATTGGAAAACTTTTCTTCGAACTCTTTTTTTTTTTGGAATTTTCATGGAAAATTGAACATAAAAATGAATACTTCAACACCATTCGTTTGTAGTCCATATGGGTTTTGTATTTGGGTACTCTTTGAGTTTGAATCGAAAAGGAGGAGGAGAAAGGATTAAGGGTTAAAGGCACAAGTGCAATTTATAATCCTTTAAAGGTATAGAAGGCGGAAGAACGGAAAAACGGCGAAACGGTGAAAGGTAATAATGGAAGCGACCGCTAACAACCCTCCTTCATGTAATGCATCACGTGCGCGCGTGGGTGGTAGACCCATAAACGTCTGGAACAACCCCGAAAAGGACCAAACATGTGGTGATGTGAGGCGGTAACCTCCGGTTCTTGCGTGGTGGAAAGTTTTCAATTCGCATATGCCGCCTCCGGGTTTCGACCCAATCCATCGGGGTGAAATCTGTGGTTTGTGGACCACCATGGACAAAAAGAGCGCCCTCTGGAAACACTTTGATATATCCACCAAATAAAAATTGCTAAAAATGAAGTCCTCCAACTTTGATGCAACATCACATCAGAACTAATGTTCCAATTTGGTTAATTTTTTTATTGTTGCTTTTGGAAATATCAGAAGATGATTTGTGTCAAAGAAAATTGTTCGAAAATTCTAAAAATCGAATATTTCATAACTCGACTTTGTCAGTTACTAGGTTCTAGTTCAATTTTCTTGTGGTTTTTCTGTTTGCTGATTTTCCGCGATAATTTACATGGTGGATATTGAACAACAAATTGCTGAAAGCGCTATTGGACGCGTTCCAATCGTCGTCGTCGTCGTCGGCGGTGAAGATGTGAAAGACGAAGGTGGCACCGACGACGACGAGAACGTTTAAAAACATAAAGTATTTCCCATTTGGCGCGCCTTGAATGGCGGCTTGAGTGCGCCACGGTGTTTTCCATCAACATAAATTCTTCGCCCCTCGTCGACTTTCTTGCATGCTTGCTTGCTGGCTGCTGCAACAGTATGAGCAAAACGAATGCGCCACTCTTTTCTGCATGCAATGCGGCCCAAATTTCTGAAAGGAGAGTCGTTTCCTTCAGCCAGAACTCTATTCGGATCGTACATGTGTATGTGCGTATTCGAAAAATGCATGCACTGGGAAATTGTGCAGAGTTTTTGTGGAAGATGTGTGGGAAATTGTAAAATAAGATGTGGTTCTAAAAGCTAGCAAACCAATAGAAAAATATGGTGGTGATTTTTTTGGTTATTGATCTGAGAAAGTCGATTTGTTATAAATTTTTAAAAATTTTCAATGATTTTTTTTTCATACAAAGAGAGAAATTTATTTTTTGAAATGTGGTTGTTAATTGGTTAAATGATCAAATTCAATTGTCTTTGGAAAATTTCACTTTCAAGTTTTGATCGAAAAGTAAATTTTGATATCAGAAGGTAGTAAAATTTTTGTGACAAAGTATTTTCTTAAAACAATAGTTCTTGTTTCAAATAGATATACAGAGTTTTCTAATTTCAACTAACCTGCGAAAAAAAATCTGAAAAAGAAACAGAAAGAGACAATTATAATATACTTCAACTATTATTATCCCGAAACAAAAAAAAAACAAAAATTAATAGATTTAATTATTAATAAACCATCAAACAATTTAGAAACTTTGCAGAATTTTGCTATAAATTATTTCTTGCTTCTGGTCACTATAAACTCTTATTACAAAACAACGATAATAAAATAACATGCCATCGACCCCTTACGCTCGTAAATCGTACTTGCGCACTGAAAATTTTCGCGCTTAACGATTATAGACGCACTAAAAACTAATTGAATAACTCGGTCTCATTAAACGATTGCGACGGGCGCTTTAATTCTTCGGCGCAATACAACGATACTAATAATAGTTTCTTTTAGTTTCTTTTATGCTCGAATTTATGCTCCAGTTCTCCCGCCGTATGTGCCCACACGGCGAATATTTCGCATTCTGATCGTCGCAAAATTCGGTCGCGCAGCGCGTGCGTGCTCGGATTGTTAATTAAATTTGCAACCGCTTCCAAGCGCAGGTCTTCTTCTTACGCAAAACTTCCGCGCATAGTTTTCATTCCCACTTTGTGCACAAAGCAGCAACAGAAGAGCTTGAAAGGCGACACGACACGTTTTGCACAACTTGAAAGTTTCATCTTGAGGAGCAGATTCATCTCCTCCTCCTCCTCTTTCTCGATGCAAGATTGTCGCGAGTTGTTCGAAAGACTTGCTTGGGTTTGATGCTATCAACGAGAGGATTCAATTTGCAAGTCGGTTTGCGCAATTAAATTCAAGTGTGTGCACTTCAAACTCATCAATGTTTCAACAAACTTTATTGTAGAATTTTACCAAAAAATATTTTTCATCCATCACTTTATTCGACTTAATTTTTGTACTTTATCTAAAGATATTTTATTTGTTCAAAACTATTTTTTGATATATTTTGTTTTATCTGACTTGTTGTTAATTCTTCTTGCAAGCAACATCCACTTGTCTTGAAGATTTTTGAAGATGAAAAAGTAGTTGATTGATTGTTCGTTTGTAATTTGCACGTTGCCATTCACTCGCGTTTCGCAAAAAAGATGCTTTTGGAACAAGTCGTTTCAGGAGGAAAGAAATAAGATGAATTGCACTATTAGTCGATTCCATCACATGCGAAACAAGAGGTACTTAAACATGAAGAAGATGAAATACTTGAGTTTTTATGACTTTCACGCTTTCTAAATTAATGACAACGAAACTAAACGAAAATAGCTATGAGATAAAAACGAGAAATTCCAAAATATAAACGAATTCATATAGAAAAATTTTAGTTGTGCAATTTTACACATGTGTGATAATTTTATTTTACTGAAGAAATGATAAAAGTTTCATGAAGTAACAAAATTTAAATTTTTACTACAATTGTGATATCTTTTGACAAATGTTATCAATTGGAGATTTAGAAACTTGACAAACTTTAAATTCGTATCCATAGTAATCACTTGTGAAATTAAAAGTTTTTTTCTCACTACATTATTTATTTTACTAGTTAATAATGTTCAATTTTACTCACTAGTGATCTAAAAAGTACTAAAATCAGATGTTAAAATGTGATAAACATATTTCTCATTTAGAAACACATGTTTGCGTGAAATTAATCCAAAGATGCGAAAATGATAACGATTAATTGATTGTAATACACGCACACTACCGCAACCAAATGCGTAAATTATTACTGACACATTGACTAATTGCGTCTAGCTGCTCTCACTAGGGAGATAACGAGTCATTTAACAAGTTGAAACCTAATGCTAATCTTGCTCTAGTGATCAGAAGCCACCAACAGACCAAAAACAAGGTATAGCAAAACGGTGCGTGTATCGTTGCTGCATGGGTTGATAATGATAAGCTCTTTTCGAGGGTGGTTTATTGTGAAATTATATGTAATATCTAAATAGAGGGGTGTGTAACATATCAGCAACAACGTGCAATGATTCTAATGGCGGAAAAGTGTTGAAAGCTTAGCTCATTGTCAGCTAAATTACTTGCATTAATTTTCTTTTTTTTTCCTGTTAAAACATGACAGGAAAAATGAGGGTGTAAAATTCATTTTTAGAAATTTCTTAAACTGGATACAAAATCCAAATTTACTGAAACAAATTTCTGTAAATACAACGAAAAAATCAGAAAAAATAGATGATGAAATTAATTACATATAATTTGCAAATTTTTAGCGAAAAAAGATGTGAAACTAAATACAAAAAATTGTTAATATTTTGAAGTTTTCTCTTTCTGAAGTATAATTGATAATTTTTAGAACAAAAAACAAACGATATTTTATTGAATTATACATTTTCAGGCCTTTTGGCATCTTGTCAATAAATATTATTATTATTATATTTTCAGAAAATTGAGTTATCAAATTGAATTCAACAATTTTAGAAAATATTTGCAAATTAATTTTTAGATTCGATCTTTGATGACTTTTATCAAAATAAGATTTCGTTGAATCTGAATTTCAACATATAAATTTTAGAAAAGAAAACAAAACAATAATTTACTGAATTGAACGTTTTAAACAAAGTAAAATAAAAATCAAAAAATTGAGTTATCAAATTGAATTCAACAATTTTAGAAAAAATTTGCAAATTATTTTTTAGTTAGGATCTTCTAAAACTTTTAATAAAATGAGATTTTATTTAATCATGGATTTCGACATAGATAAAACGAAATAGACAAATATAAAACATGAAATTGAAAAACTTTGCAATTTTATTTGCAAAAATCTTTGATCATTTTTAAAATTCTGAAAGCAAAGATTTTACTGAATCATAAATTTTAATAAATTCAGAAAAAGCCAGAGAAAATTAATGTATAAAAATGATTACAAAAATTACCAAAAATATTTAATCCAAAAAGGTAAAAATCTGATAGATGAAATTGGATACAGAATTTTGCAAATTTGTTTTTTCATAGTGTACATTTTAAGACTCTGAAACTAAAATTACTTTTCCCTACATCATAAATTTCAATACATAAAAAACATTATCATCAAAATTAAGATGAAATGAACATGAGAATTTTGCAATTTCCATCAAATTAAATTAACCATAATTTCTTACGGACTTGAAATAGAAGTAATAAAGATTCAATTAAATTAGCAACGCAATATAATATTCCTACAATTCCTCAGGAATATTAAAATTTGCAATCAGAACGAAAATAAATTGCAATTATACCCAGCAGTTGAATTTCATTTACAGCGGAATGTTAGAATATTTTAATATTCGATATTAATCCGGGATTAATGAAAGCAATACCCATACGAAACTGAAATATGTATAGATAGAAATGTTGATATATTCAACATGGACAACAAATTTCCGAATACCTCCCACACATTCGCGTTGAAAATCTTTAAATCTTTAAACATTTAACTGTCATATTTCATGCTTAATCACTGATTTGTCCACTTTCAAACGCGCAAAGTAGTTTTTAATATGTTTGCCTTCCTCTTAAATCTTTCCTCTCTCCGCATGCAGTCGCGCGCTCGTTGACTCAAGCCTCTCTTGCTTGAAGTCTTAAGCATTTCAACAAACAAACGACACGCATTACACGGCTTAACCTCGCCGTACTGAATGAACCAGCGATATTATTGGAACGTTACTCTGCTGGCTGGTGTTTGCCCATTGCGGCTTTATTGGAATTGGAAGCCGAGAATAATTACGCGCGCAGGACGAGCTGCAGGAATATGGGCATAATAATAATCATAATAATGCTAAGAGTTGGCTCCCAGTCGGGGATTTATTGCATACGATGTGTCCCTCAGCGCGAAATTGTTTTAAAACGGTCTTTGTACGCGTACGGGCAAACAAGATTCGCTGTGATTCATCCGGGATGAATGAGCGGATATTCTGGAGTATGATGGTGTGGTAAAAGAAAGGCAGGAACGAACGGGAGGGCACAATAGATATTTGCTCAGATAAACGCACATAAATCCCGAACGCGCTCGAATCACTTAAACATCTGCCGGGAATCTCGCGTCTTTAATCGTCCCGAATGGCGAGCGGGATGCGTGCGGTTTGCGATTTCGGGATGGACCGGACCCCGATCGATCTTCTCGTGCATGCGAGCGAATGTGACGTCGAATGGATATCCCGTTTGTAGTTGGGTTCACTTTGGGCTTAAGCGATGCATTATCTGGCTTTTTGCAGTTCGAGGAGGGGTCGGATATTGTGTTGGATCAATCAAGTGGTTGGTAAATTGCTTTTTTGGAACAAAAACGTAATAAGGAGTTTTCCCAAGTGGTCAAATTAGTTTTTCTTGTATTGAGGTTTGAAGGATGTGAAAGTTTTTTTCTGGTGATCAAATTTGGAACTAATTCATGAAGACATTGATTATTATTGATTTTTATTTATTAGGTCGAATCATAATTTTTTTAAGAGATCAATTAATTTTTCTTTCATTGAGATTTGAAAGTTTTCAAATATGTTTTTGATAGTCAAATTTGTTTTTCTTTCATTTTGCTTAAAGGGCTTGAAAGTTATTTTTGATGGTCAAGTTTGGAATTAATTTATGAAGAAATTTGTTATAAATTTTAAAGGTTTTTAATGAATTTTTTCCAAGTATTCAAATTATTTTTTCTTTCTTTGAGATTTAAATGATTTCAAATTTGTTTTCGCTGGTGAAATTTGCAACTAATTCTTAAAGAAATTTATTATATTTTTCAATGTTTTTAAGTAATTTGTTCCAATCATATTTTTTAGTGTTCAACTTTATTTTTCTTCTTTTGAGCTTAGAGGACATAAGTTATTTTTATTGGTCAAATTTAGAATGAATTCGTGAAGAAATTGATTAGATTTTTCATTATTTTTAAGTGACTAGTTTAATCACAATTATTTCATATGTTTTTCTTTCTTTGACATTTGAAGGAGTTCAAAGTTGAGTTTGATGGTCAAACTTGGAACTAATCCGTGACGAAATTAGTTATATTTTTCATTGTTTTTGAATAATTGAATCGAATCATAATTTTCTTTGGAAAAAACATTTATCCATAATCTTCTTCCATAATTTTGGAAATTTATCAATTCCTTTCTGTAAAACATGCTCGAATTCATTCAAAGTTTTGTAAGAAACAGAAAATGTGGAAAAAAGTATCCAAGCTTTTTCTTGAAGAGTCGTTCTTACTAATATTATTTTTCGGTGAATCGCCTGGTAAAAAAATATTTGAAAATTTTGTTAACAAACTAAAAGTTTCTAGGTCAATCCATCATTTCAGTAATTTCAGATCAGACAACTTCCTTTTACTTTTACTCCAACTTTTATTTCCCATCTACATCTACAAATACATTAATTAAACATCTCAATCAAAAACTTCCACCATAACTTATAATTAATCCATTCCCCTCTGCAACTTTTTTTCTCATTTAATTTACTAAATATCCAACATGTTTGTTGCCTGCTTCTTCATGTCTCTTGATAATTGATGTAATAATTCCCAACTTGAGCATTAAATCCAATTTGGATATCAATTAAGATGACTCCTTCGCCCTCCAACGAGTGACAAAACTCTTGTTCTTGTTTGGGTATCATCATGGTGATGGTTCATTGTTTCGAATTAATGAAGCGCGAAGGCGTCAATTTTTCGTCGCTCGCGCGCGCGATGACTCTCGTGGCCATTAAAGTAATTGAATGGTAATTGCTCGCTTGTACAATACAATTTATACACGTTGCGTGTGCTGGCTTCAGACGCCAGCAACAAACTGTATTCAAGCAAGCAAGCAATGAAAGGAAAGAAGGAGGCCCACGAATCGAAATGATGATGATGATAGGAAAGCGAAAGATGTGCACGCGATGTGGGCGGCTGAGAAATGTGTTACGAGAAGTTACGAGAAGAGAGTTTCCACAATGAACACAACATATGATGATCATAAAGAGCAATCTTTTATGGTGTCTTTTTTGTTTAATTAAATGATATGTGTATGTTGGTGGACATTAGTATTAAAAAGTTGGATTCGTATTTCATAAGTATGTTCAATTTGTTGTAAAAATGAAGATATCTTCAGTTGTGATGATTGGAAACAAAAAATGTTTAGGGGAATCCCCAAAAATAGCATAGAATCAATGGTTTTTGAGTTATTGTCTTTTACATATTGATAATTTTTATATTTGAAAGAGCAATTTAAAAAACAAAAAAATTATAATGTTTATATTGGAAGGAGTAATTCAGAAACGAAAAAAGGATGTTGCAAATCCAATTGGAGGATAAATGCAAGTACTACAAGTACATGTACTAAAATTAGTTATTTATTTCTAAACAATTTTTTGATTTTTGAAATCTTGGAGATATCAGATAAAATTGGAATCGAACAAATGATCATATCTTGATTTTAATGTTTCTTAAATCAGTTGAAAATACTTCTTGGACAGATTGTATATTATCCTGTCATTGCATATGTGTATTTACGCCAAATCCACAATTATCCCGTTTATATGACAAGTAAATTTACGACGACGATTTTCGCGATTTCATGGCAATTTCCCGGCAATGACTCCCAAGTATTTATAGCTTGCTTCTTTGTGCTTTATCCTCCGAACTAATTGTAAGAGTCGCGCACTTTTTCGACAATGACTACTTTCCTTCATCCTGGAGACCATGTCAAAAACACATCCCTGACTGACACCACCACCAGGACAATTAGTCCCTAAAAATTACCCTCCAGATCTTCGCATCTTTCCCAACCAAACGAACGAACTCCATTGTATTGTGCATACGACACGTCACTCATCCTTCCAACTTTTCTTTTTTCTTTTCCTTCTTTTTCCTTCTGTCATTGTGACGAAGCTTTCCGTTTGACAGCGCGCCCCCCATTTGCCCACAAATGCCCATTTCCGCAGCCGCCCAGCCCGTATTTATACGACTGAAATACCATCATCTCCTCCACCAAGTGTTTCCCTACAAAGCAACACACATCTTGGCCCACAAAGACGGCTAATTGTTTTTTTGGAAGCATCCAGTATGCAGCAACTTTGTGTTGCTTTTACTGCGGGAGTTAGTTAGGCGCACAAGCTGCAGCCAATTAGCGGATATCTCTTGCTGCTACACTTTCCGATTCCACGAGGGAATTGCACGCGTGCCGATGGCACCCAGCTAATGGTGATGGTGGGAATCCTGTAGGATGGGGGCGTGGGGGAAAGGGAAGAAGAAGAAGTATCCGGGAACAAGGATGATTCCGATCGTGCATACGAAGTGCCTACGCTAATAAGAACTCGAGACGACGACGAAATTAGACGCGTTTTATTAGATTTCCCCGAATTAGGATTAATTGCGTTAAAAGAAATTTGTTGGAAACAAACCGAACGCAATTTGCGAATGTTGATTTCCCCGTTTTCTCGAAAGATGGCGTGAATCGTCTCGGATAACAGGATTACAACTTTCTCGCTGTTTCGTCCTCTTCGTCCTTCAGGATGAAAGGATGTCAGAGATGACTCCTCTAAAAACTGAATTCAATTAATTTGCCAATCATTTAATTTGGGAGAATTTCATCAAAGGATTCTTTTTTTTCATTGTCATCCACTTTTGTTTCATTGTAATTTAAGGATTTAATTAGATTTGATTTTCTCTTTTTTTGGGAGTTGTATCCCACTCAGTTAATCTACAAGTGGGACACAGATGTGACCATCAAGAAAAACCCATTTCCCACATGATGATGAAAATGTTTATATCCCTCCAATTTTTTTTTGCAAAGATAAACGTAATATTATTAGAACAAAGTCGCCTAACAGGATTGAAGAAAGTGGCTTATATTGAATTTTCATGTATCGTCTTGCAAGTCCTTTTTTGTCCTTCATCCTCGAACATCTTACTTAACAGCGTCGTCAGCGCCGCCTTCTAACAGGATTATATTTTCGCATTACGACGCGATGCAGGCTGATTATTTGCTCCAGTGGTTCATAAAACGTTGGGCTTTTCTTCACAGGCTTCATTCTTCCCTTAAGGCTGCGTTTACACGATGCAATTTTATTACAATTTGCAATTTCCTTTGTCTCTCATGATATGTAGATGGCGCCTCTGGATTCAATTACACCCTGATGTCCCAATTCGCGATGCATCACATCCGACACGTCCCCCAATTTATTACCGATACGTGCGTGAATCCATATGCGACCAGGAGCACATTCGGGATCTTTTCCTGTGCAAATTAGGGATTCGTAAACAACTCCTTCCATCCGTGTCGGCCCGACCACATTCGGCAATTACGCATCGGATTTTAATTAATTTGCAACGCGTGCGACATTTCCTCTGGGTGATTTATCACCCTGGATGACGTAAGAAATCCCGGAAATCAAAGCCGAATAACGTAAACACATCGAATCGAACCGGAAGCATCACATAAAAACCCTGCTAGATGCGAGCTGGACGAATTTCGAAGTTATTTATGCGCAGCCCTGAAGTTTATAACTTTTTCCTGTTGCTCCCGGTTTTTATTTCCCGTCGAACGCAACACACACGTCTTTGTTATTGAATCCGGCAGCCCGAGAAGTCGGTGCAAATGCTTCTTGCATCCAGAAGCGCGGAGTCCCGGAAAGCAAGTTGCAAACTTGCTTTGCAAGGAAGCGGTCTTTTTGTGTGCCTTCCCATGCTTGAAACGGTGATATTGCTTTTTGCATTTCCTGAGACTTCCCGAGACGTATTTTGTATTGGCTCTCATCGTCGGGATGTTTGCGCTTCGTTCAGCTTTGTGGTTTCCGTGCATCAGCATCGAGGATCAGTTTCAATGCATCTTTAATGGATGCGAATCCTTCGCTTGCTTCATCCCGACCCATGCATTCAACTAATAGAATGCTTCGGTGGTGGATGCCAAAGAAGTTGAACTCGGTGGGCTTTTTGTACTTCAAACATTCAAATGGTACCAGTTTAATCGATATCTGATTACGGTAATTACTTTGGGTTCAAGTAGATTTCAAAAATTTCATTTGAATTGAATTTCTTCAATCAAATTTGTTGGTTTTCAAATGTCTTGGTTTTCAAATGAAATTTCTTAGTTTCCAAATGAAATTTCTGGATCTTCAATCAAATAACTTGATCATCTTTGAATATCCTAATTTGATGACTTCAAGCTATTTGTTTATTTAAAACTAATCCAATTCAGTGGCAAATAGTTGCGAGTAGTTTCGCAATGCTTCTTCATTACTTGCGGGCATTCATGATGTGTTTGCAATAAACACTGATGGCTATGATGAAGCTATTGGCTCGGTGGTTTAGGCCGGACTTTACTATTTGTTGTTCTACGTTGGGTAAACGTACGGTCGGCCGGAAGTAATGCAGTCAATCGGATCTAAGCCAACATGTTAGAGGCTAGTTCGGCCATTTATTCTATTAGCTAATCGCATGCCTGATCTTAGTTTTGTTTGCTTTGTTGTTGTAATTATTCTAATGCAAAATCCTCATAGCCAAAACTCCAAATTTTAGGGATTTGTGACTCCTTCGAATACCATTATAACATTTCTGTTAGTCGATTAAGAACAGGATATGATTTCACTTAATCGAATGACTTACTATTTAATGAAAATTGCTAAATTTTGAAAATTTTAATTTACTTCGCTTCAATTTAAGATACATATCAGATGTAATCTTCCTTTCGACTACAAAACTTTTTGGAATTTCTCATTTCCCCTTATTCGCATCATCTTCTTCCAGTTGATAATCATTATTCAGTGCAAAAAAATCCCTTAAAGATCACATTTCATTTGACTAATGGACTGGAATAGTTTGTTTTGATTAACGTAACGTGCTGCCGGTTGGAAGCCTTCATGTTTTCAGGCCATTGCACTCAGAAGCAACTCGCAGTCAAATGATTTGAAAATCTCCAAGAAAAAAAAAACGGGAGGACGAACATCAGGGAGCAAGAAAAACAGGTCGTAAAGAGGAACGTGCAACGAGTCTTTTGCATTTCGCTACTTAATTGATAACATCTAAAATTTAACAGCCTCTCCCGACACATCTCCCAGCGCGCTTTTTTTCGTCCCGTTCGCGCGTCCGACATGAAATTTCACTTAGTACCAAAGTGCTAATAAAATGTGTACAAATTACATGCTAAATTAAGCCTTTGAACGCAGCGCAGCTTCCGTTGCCTCAAATCGAATCCAGCACGCAACATTTTGAAATTTCAAATCAATTAAAATTTCGTTACGTTGAATTTCATCGCACCTCATAATCCTTCGCCAAGTGGGTCATGCATAATTCATCCAAATGTTTCCCATCCGCATTGATTTATTCGATGCAATGCGAAAAGCCCGAGCGATTATGATTAAACGTTATGCTCAAAGTGTTGAAGTGTCTTATCCCTTTGTCGTTCGAGAATTCGATTTCCTTTCTATTAAGTTGCCGATCAGTATGCATAGTTAATCCAATATTCATGTAATGTAACGGCCATAAAACAAATTCGCCCGTCTGTTGTCCTCGCCCGCTGCGATTATGGCGACGTCGAATTCGAGCCGGAGGAAAATCTGGAGCCGCAGTGTGCTGGGAAACGCACTCCGGTCACGTAATGAACATTTCATTAGGATTTCGTATTCCATTCCAATTCCGTTTACGTTACGATTATCTATATTAATAACGACACCGGCGCGAAATGCGTTCGTTGTCATGCTTCTCTTCGTGCGGACGTGTCCGCGTTTAGGAGAATCATCATCATCGGGACGCTTTAAAAAATAATTAAATTTTACTTTTATCTATGCAACGCGGAAACGAGCACGTGTTTTCTACGACTAGCTCATAAACGTCCTGCCGAAAGGAAACGAATCCTTGTTTTATTTGCTTGCTCTACGTTCGTGTTTTCTGATTTGTTTGCGTGTAATAAAACCCACTTCGTGTTCAACAGCAGGGTCCGACAAGCAAACATCAATATTATAAACCCTGCAGGAAACGAAATGAAAAGTTCCAGTTCCAAAAATCATCATCTCATCTCATCTCATCATTTTCTCTCTGCAAATTGAAATAAAATATGAGTATTGTAACTAATTTATTCCCTCAAGAAACGTTCTCGGATTCCCCATTTATTTCAATTCTTGTAATCCTATATTATTGATTGTTTTGTTTTTCTCAGTCGTGCAAAAAACAACGACTGACTTCCAGAAAGATCACTTCATCAAAGTGTATCCTTACTCCACGTGTAACCTTGGATCAAAGCGTCCTCTATGGACCCTGTCATCAGTTGGGCCTTAATGAAAGCGTCCACTTTACTTCCAGACGGTTGTCCAGCGTAATAAGGGTGTAAATGTCCTCCGGATTGTCCGTCCGTTCCGGTCGATGCGTCCGGCACAACAGAGCAAATGCATTATGTAATAAGCTATTAGGTCAGTGGACCATTTCGGAATTGAGAAAGTGCCGAGGAAACCGGACGCGCTCGGGAAACCACCAAATGAGGGAAAGCCATCTTTCAATGAGTGCGGTTCTCTTTGGTGGTCGTCGTCGAAGAAGACGGAATTGCAACCCCTTTTGGTACTAAACAACCCCCCATGTTTGTGCGCCTTTAATATTTAATTATCCCCGGCCTACGATCCACACTGGTCATAGTCCATTCAATGCTCGGCATTGCCTTGAAATAATAGACTTTGCAATGTTGATTCAGACAGGGTGCATTTGCAAACATCCCCAATTGTTCGCAGAAATGAACCCCGCTTTCTGCCAAGTGAATATCAATATTAATTGCGCAATTAATACATACTCGTGGATGCAAATGAAAAGTCAACACTTCAGGCTCAACGTCTGATAATTGTATTAATAATTTCGTTTCATTTGTTACAGAGAATTTGACGACCACCCAGACTGATATCTACATTTATATCATCGTTTTGGTTGTGATCTTCGTCATTGCACTCCTATCCTTCTGGCTGGTGAAGGTCTACAGGAAGAAGGAGAATCAATCTGTCTACAACATGGCACCAAATGGTAAGTACTTTTATTTCTATTAGTTTTTATTTCAAAATTATACGAAACTTTTGACACAACTTTTTTCAAGTTGTATACAACCCATTTTACACGTGCAATGTGTGTTGCCTATAGTCAAAATTAATTTGGGGGGCAAAATATTCAAAAAAGAAAGGAAAATTTTCATAAATTACCCTGGGTAGTCAATTAATATAGTTTACAACCTAATTGGCCGACGTTTTTCACCAAAACGCTAATAAATTAGGCGGCAGATGTGCTTGCTGTTGCTGGTGCTGCTACAACCGCGTTCGCATATAAAATTCATAAAGCACAAGAAGGTAAATGCAGAACGAACATTTGGGACCTACCCGAAGCTGCAATGCATTTCAGTTCTTCGCAGCTGTCACGCGCAATAAACTGATATTTTTGTACCGTGTCAAAAAGGCACAACGTGAAAAACTAACAATTATGCGCTCGTATCCGTATCTCGTGTCTCATTAAACCCGGAGGCATCCGAAATTTCATGCGATTAGATCGGCCATTATTTGTTGTCGCGCTTCGGTTTCGTAGGTGTTTGGTATGTGTGTTGAATTTTTTCGTTTCGTGCGACGACGAGGAACTTAATTAAGGAAAATATGATGGAATAACGAACGCCAATTAACGGAACGTTAACGATTTTATGACTTGGCGGGCATTTTAAATGAGGCACATGTGTGGCAAGCCGACTTCCAGACGAATTACAACCTAGATGGGAAATTATTCGTGTAAGTGGAGAGGAAAAACATATATTTCGGGCTTCGTCGTCGTATTCAGGTCCGATTTTGGGATATTTATTAGGTGCTCAGTCTTATTTTACACATAAATCATCTTAACGTGGAATATTCCGGAGATTTGAGGACAGAAAGAAGAAAATGAAAGCGGTTTATTGGATTTTCATGGATTTTCGTTGTTGTTTTAGCAACCAATGCAAAACACTCCGTGGATATTTTGTTATCCATTCGATGCGTAATGTTTATTTCCAATAAGAAGAGACGCATTTCAAAACATCTTCTGTTTGGATACACTTCACGGAATTAGGAGTACTTCATAAGTCGAACCGAAATAAACATCAGACGGCGTAAAAATCGAAGGAAATTAGAAACATCGTCGATCTCTTATAACTTCGGCGTCGATTTAATGGGCGCGCCTCGTCGCTGAGCTATTTTCACGTAGCTTCCCCTCTCGCATCTATCTATTTTCATCTTCATTATTCACGAAGACGCAGCGCGGATAAATTGCAATCGATGATAAATTGAGCGAGGACTTCACATTTTGCATTTCAATGCACTCTGGAAAATAAATGCAACGAATTAATGATTAATTCATTAGAAAATCACGATGTTTGCATTTGCAGTCTACCATCCGGAGTTCTATCAGGAGCAGGACAAAAAGTCCTTCACGATGCAACCAGACTTGACGCAAACCGGCGGCCTTCCATGCTACGAATATCCGTATTCGACGCCCGCTACTTCAGTTACACGCTCCGTCTCCGAGCATCATTACGACGTTCCACATCTTGCCTCAGCTTCAGACATCCAAATCTCGCCAACGACGAACTCCACGCTCGAATCGTCCAGCGGCAAACGCAGTCAGCTCAGCGGATTCACCAATAACTGTATGTTCAAATCCCAATAGCGAGTTGACGAGTTGCGGACTAAATAATTGTCTTTTAGCTGATTCAACGTACGAGGTGGCTACTGAAGCGGTCACACAATCCCAGCAATACCCAGTTGCGTATGCTGTGACGCCAACGACGACGGAAAACTACGCGAAAGCGAATATATCATCGAATGGTGGATCGTTGCGTCTACGTGAATGCGCCGTTAGCTTGATCGTCCCGGAACACGCCGTTTCTGGATCTCGTAATCAGGAGCTCTTCCTTTCGATTTTGAACGAGGATTGCTTCAGACCCAAGCTCTCCGCGAATCACACCCAACTCAGCCCCGTCATCTCCTGCGGCCCGAACGTATCCCTCAAGAAAACCGTGGTTCTCAAGGTGCCGCATTGCGCTGAACTGCTTGGTAATAATTGGACCATAAGCGTTCTGCAGAGCGACAGCAGCAATTCCCATTGGCAGACTGCCGTCACCCTCGGCCAGGAAACCGTCAACAGCAGCGTCTTCTGCCAGGTGGATAAAGACACCGCATATTTGATGATCGACAGCCTTGCACGATACGTCATCGTGGGTAAATCAACGAATGGGAATGCTGTAAAACGGCTTAAGTTAGCCTTATTCGCACCGAAGCTGTGCTTTCAATCATCAGGCGATTACAGCATCCGCGTCTACGTTCTGGAAGACGTAGACAGCGCCATGGAGACCGTCTTCGGACAGGAGAAGCGTCTCGGAGGGTTCCTCATCGATCAACCGCGAGGTATCAACTTCCAGGATGGCGGACAACCTCTCTGCCTGCACATGGAGAACGTCAGCGAAGGCTGGAAAGCAAAACCTGGTACTGCATACCAGGAAATACCCTTCCACGAATTGTGGCAGTCAACTCGAAACACCCTTCATTGTCTCTTCACGCTGGAATCATCCGATCTGAATCGGCATTTGAATTTCCAACTGCGCGTTAACCAGAACGGATTCGACAATCACCAGTTCTTCGATATCACCTGCAAGGATGATTCCGAACCGTCTGCGGCGTCACGGAGCAACTCCGCGAAGATGTATCATGAAATTCCGAAGGTGAGTATTCAGACTGAAACGAGTCGCTCCAACGACTCGCCAAAGAGCTACAAACCACTCAGTCAGGAGGATTACGTCAACTCCCCCGTTAAAAGTAAGCTATGCACGGCGGAAACGAAGATTCCAAAGAATATAATCGTCACGGAGCGGGGCAGCATCGCCACCAGTGATGACTTCAGCTTTAGGATGAACAAATCGTTGAAGAAGCAGTTGTGTCAATGCTTGGACACGCCGCAAAAACGCGGCAATGATTGGCGAATGTTGGCGCAGGCTTTATCGGTTGACAGGGGTTTCATCTATTTTGGCACTAAATCATCGCCTACGGATTGCATCCTGGATTTGTGGGAGGCACGTAATCGACAGAACAACGCATTGACGGACTTGGTGCGAATTTTAAAGGACATGGACCGCTTCGATGCGGCTGGAATTCTCGAAAATAGTTTGGGTCCTAACTGGTTATAAGCTATAATTTGCGCTGCCAAAACGTTTGAACTGTTGGAACATCTTGGTCATTTATTAAGTCATTTGCGAAATGACGTGTGATTGTGTAACTTTTATATATTTTATAAAGTTTTGTACTTCTCTCAGTTATACTAATTGTAAATATTCGGACATAGTTTTTGATCGAATAGTTCATATGATGTCGACACCAATTTGGTTTGTGAAAACATGATGACGCGAAGAGTCCGTTAATATGTTAATTTAATGCTATGGTTTGTGCAATTTTCTGATATGTTTATGAGCATGCAATGTTGCATTACGTTTGAATGGGGCGTGTTGAAAGACAGACACTTGTTAAGCCGCGCACACTGGAATTTACGAACAAATTATTCCTATAGTCGGCGAAACGAACAATTGCTATACATATTATGCATAATATAGATGTAACAAACTGTAGGTATTTTATACCAAATTCAACCGAAAAGAGAAATAATGTAATATTAAATCAAAAGTAGTTTTCTAGGCGTTTTAGAATTGAGAAACAAATACTAATTATTGTGCATGCAACTAGATGGTTTTCATGCCTATGAACGAAGCAGTTTTGTACAAAAATGATATTGTAAAATTACATATTACTGTGCCACCTAATTATTTGATTATCGAACTGCTATGAATTATTGGGGCAAGTGTATTAAACTTATCCTTTCTTAATTATTATATATTTTACGATTATATTTAAACGAATGTACTGTAAATAGGGAAATATATTGAATTTTTTAAAATAAATTTGGCCCTTTGTGCATATTAGCCCTGTTTTAGAATTTGGCTATTTTTGCACAAATGGTGGGGGGATTAATGACGCTACGCTACGAATTTGCGATTTGAGGTTAGTGTCATTTTATTAATTATACTAGTTGCACCGGTATCTGCGATTATGCTACTAATAAGAGAAATAAACAGGTATGCTGCCACTGAAAACCTGAAATAAAATTAATAACTTAAGTTTAGATGAAATACTTGTGCATGAATCCATATTGATTTACAATTATTGTGTAATATCATACTAACTCAATTTTTCTGTTTAGATGCTGAAACTATGGAGTGCAACAAGAATGTTCCATGTCACACTATTCAGCAATGCAACTTCTCTATTTTGGATTAGCAACCAGAGCTATGGTAGTTTCATCATATACCTGCTCTCATCGTGAACCAACAAAATCCTGTGAGGTAAGCAGTCCATCAAATGTGTGTATCATAATCAAGTAACTAGTTCAATTCCAATATATATACCTAGCATTCTAGAGAAATCTATTTGCTGGGCGTCATTTTAAACTGAGGATTTATACATCTTTCTCACTTTAGAATCCACACATGTTGCTAGTACCTTCACTACAAGTTGCATAAACTGCAGGAGTCTTTACTACAAATAGGAGGGAGGAGATTCTAATAGCTCATTAGATGTCATTAACAGGTATAATTACTTAAAATTTAATTGGTACATAAATATGCATGATTAAAACAAAAACAAATTTGTATTCTGATGCCAAGTAATGCTTTGTTTTCTTCGATTTCAGTGCATACCTCATAATTTTCCAAATCTCCAAGGATTCTTTTTGGAAACCACTCGGAATAATTGGACAAATAATTTGGAATTCTGTACATTCTGATTTCTACGAAGGTGAGTTTCCCTTTTTTTGTAATTGGCACTTTTTCTTAAACATTTGCGTGTAATTGAAAATGTGGGTACAGCGACCTCTAACATTCTACGGCGTAAGTGTTATTGTTGGGAAAACTGAATTATCGACCTTGAGGTACTGTCATTTAGCTTCTTCTATTCGCCGACAGGTGACTTTTCGGTGTTTCTAATCACAGGCGCGAGGTGGCGATGTAGTCGCGTTTCGTCATTTCTTAGTCGCTTCTCTCGCCCGCCATGTTTATTGTGTTTCATTCCTACCACTAAAGTTGCTATGGAATAATGTGTGTTTATAAATATTTCTTGTTTTAGAATCTGTGATCTTCACTAAGGGTTGCAAGAACTTGAACAGCCATAGTATTATGGAAAGCATCATTATGGTAATGTATAGATACTATTTCTGTAACTGCAATACATCAGCAAATATGTTATTATATTGTTTGTTACAGATTTTGCATCTATTGCTGGAGACTTCATT
>JARJDZ010010848.1:0-10569 GCA_030264555.1 Aleochara sp. GC000083
CTCAGAAAACATTGGGAAAACATTGAGTGCTCAAAATAATTACTTCCCAGCATTTCCAATAGCTGTTATTATATCGTGCATGTTTAAATTTCGACGTATTGATTTGGGAGCTGTGCCGCTGGCCCCACTGAGGAGAGAGTAATTACTTTAATTGCACCTCCCTGAGAGAGCCTGCAGAGAGCGAGTCGATTGAAAATCGTACCCTCTTCGTCGACCAGCTCGTCGAGACGCCTTCCTCCTTCGGCGTCCATGGTCGAGGGTGTTTTCTGGATGTCGAGGCTGCCTCGGGCGCTCTCTTCATCAGCCAACCTCTCCCGCACACACACGCTGTATTCCCAAGTTTTCATAGCAAATCGTCGCATAGTAAAGCAAGCAATTCGTATACTAATCGTTAGCGGCGTCGTAGGTTCCTACCGGAAGAGAGGGACATTACAACAGACTAACAAACTGCGTCTCGCGCCAATACCAATACCAATATTCGGCTGCGTCTCAATATGTCTCGGGCGCGAGAGGGATGCAATCAGGCCTTGTGGACGTTTCTCCGCTCTTAAATTATTAAGCGCAGAATGGGAACTGCTTAAGTTCGAACACCTGCTCTCCTTCTGCATGCATGATATCCCGTCGAAGCGAGGGAGGAAGACGTCGGGCGAGGGCTGTTATTCCGGCGAAAAGTGAAGAGGCGCTGCTGCGTTCGCGGCGCATGGCGCGGGGAAAACACAAGACATGAGAAGCTCAGACGTTTTCCAATAACTTTCCAATATTATGGGGAATTTCGTGCATGTGCACTATGCTCCCTGGGATCGACTTCATCCATGCACGCCTCCTCCAATGTCCATTTGTACGGCTTCCCTGTTTATTCATGGACGTTCATTGTTATGTAAGTGCACGCCGTCTGATATAACGAGCTCATTAATTATTTTTATCGCTTCGTTTCTAGTAGGTATTGCCTTCGGGATATTTCAATAGAACGCTCACGGAATTTAATTACAAGTTTACTTTTTGCATCCGGAATTAATGTTTGACTTTCGTTTTATGATGGTTTAATCACCCCTTCTAGAATATTAACTTAAACGCTCGCCTTCAATATGGATTCAATATTTGTGAGCCAAAAATTTCAAACTCATTAGACACTGAAATTTCCTTTCCACCAACACATAATATTGGAATTAAAAAAACTACTGACAGAAAATTTATGATTGGAAATAGGATAAAGACCAATAAAAAAATATAATGTTGGGCCAAATTGCCGACAATACCAATAGCATTTCTAAATGGAATTTTGGAAATTTATAAACACCAATCGAAATTACTTATTAACCTTCTCCAAATAAGCCATATTTTAGCATAACTGTTTCTTACTTACAAAACAAATGGAAAATTAAAAAAGAAGTTTCTTGTCTTGCTGAAAAACTGTCATATCTCCAATTTTTGACATGCCTTTCTAAAGAGCTGAAATGATTTTGTGTAATTTCTGTAACATAAACTTTCCTACTGTCAAATGAGTCAAATAACTTGAAGATATAGCCATCAAAAGATTCTGAGACCCTAAGACACTAAAAAGGTTTTAGTCTTACTAATGCTTCTTCTTTTTAAAATAACCAACATTTTAGGATTACTCCTACTCAGTTGCAAAACAAGTTAGAATATTAAAAGTCAAACTCTAAGTTTTGTTGTAAACTTTGCAAGTCTACAAATTTCTGATATATCTTTCAAAAATACATTCTCTGCTGAGTCAAATAGAGTTTAGATATAATGTTTAGCCATCAAAATACTTTCAGATCCTCGCACAGTTTTAAGCTTACAAAATAAATTTATCCGAATTACTAAAATTTTGGCATTACTGTTACTTACTTGCAAAACTTGAAAAACCTAAAACTTTCTGACACGTTTTTCTATAATACTGTAATTACTTTTTGTAAGTTCGACAACTTAAACATTTCTTCACGTTTAGGCTTCTGTTTCTGTCATTTCTAAACCTAAATATCCACTTTCCGAATTAACTAACTTGTAGATATAGCAAATAGCTTTCAAACATTCAAAAAGTTTTAGGCTTCTTAAATAAACTTCTTAAAGTAACCAAAATTTTAGCATTACTTTTACTTACACACAAAACAAGTTGCAATAATAAGAAATCAGATTCACATCTTGCTATAAATCTGACAAATCTAGAATTTTCTGAAATTGAATCAAAACCCTTCGTAGTCACCTTATTTTTCCCTTTCCTCGAGTTTTCCCTCCACGGATGTATCGTACTATCAGATTTGCGAATATCGTTCAATTTCACCCCTCAGCTTAAGTGTAAATGGTCGAGGATCTCTTTTATGTGAACACCAGATGTAAAATCAATGTGAAATTGTAACCTAAATGGATTGTCCCGGCATTCTTCCCCACTTTGTTCGCGTGGGTGTTGCAAGGTGGGAGTCCTTCTGCGAACGGGAAGAACCCGTCACGCCAAACAACCAACTCACAGACACTGAAGTAGATGTCATCCCATCCGAGCATTTTTTCTACTCCCCAATGTCCTTATTGCACACATTGTGACGCCTTCCACCTTCTTGTATCCTCGCGAAGAACCCAACAGCGAACGCTCCTTTCCATTACACGCTGCCCGAATGTTGTGCAACATGGGAGAAAAACCCAAGGACCTTCATTTACAATCCTGTTCACTGGCCTGCGACGGAATTGTTGTCCAGTGAATATTCCCGTTGGCGTGCTGTTTGGCCTTCGAATGTGTGAACACAAACGGGAGCCATTTCGAACGGCGAAGACACTTCATACGGAACTAATAGAGCCGCTTGAGTGAGAGAGGCTCGCGCTGAAGCCTCACTTATCGAATCAGAGTGGAAGCTAACAAAGCCCAAAGTATACGATTAACAAATTCCTTTCGGTGCTAATTCGTAATCGAATCGGGGCGTAATTGCTTGCAACGTATTTGGTTTTCTGGTTAGGGGCATCGCACTCCCGACAGTTTCCCAACTTCCTTGCGTGAAGGGATGGAAGTTGGATCATCTAATGTGATTATCTCCTCCCTATGTGTTCACATATCCATCGCATTCAAACTTGTCGATGTGCTCTCATGTCCCGATCGAATCTATGATAATAAAAAAAGCAATGTGTTTGGATGCAAAAATAGGGTATTTTGGGTTTAAATGGAATGTGAGTTGAAAATTTCATGCAAGGAAAACAATGCAATTCATGGGACCATTCGTCAATTAAGGGGTGTTTAAAACGCCTCTTTGTATTACTGGAAACGCAGGCGGGAGCTGGGCGAAAATACATTCATAAAAAAACAAATTTTTTGCCCAGCGTGGAAGGATGAAGGTAATAAACGGTTTTGTTTTCGTTGGCGCGGAGGCTTACCACATCGCGCGAAACGGCGCAACGGATGAAAGGTAATTTATGTGTTTTTGTTCTATTTTGGCGCGGTGCATAACATAGGTTAAGCTTCCAGTCAGGACGCATTGGTCGATCCATTCAAATGAAGGAAGCCACGGCGCGAATTTAATTTGATACCTTTTGTTCACCCGCGGAAAAATGTGCATTTATATTGGACAACTTAGCTTATTTATCAAGCCTGGTCACACCACACCTCAGACCACTTCCGCTCATCCTGGATGAGATGTCGGAGGAACTCGGCGAGGAGGAGGAACTAAGAAATCCGAATGGGAGGTCGGTCCAACCAACTCGAGGTCTTGGGGACGTATTCCCCAGATGCTAATTTCGCTTTTATTACGCAAAGTTTGCACATAGAAAAGTTTTTTCGCATCTTGCGCTCTCCGAATTTACGAAGGCTTTTCTATTTTTTGCGCCCGTCTTCGCGTGGCGATTGTTACGGGAGGATATTGTGTTGAGGGGTCACCATTCAGTCGTGTCCTATTATGGCGGCGCTATATTGGGGTGTTAAACTGTGCACGCTTGGACTGTATAACTCATGGCCGAACCGGAAGCAGCGCGCAACTGTGGTGAGCGCGCGCATTTTGGCGCGGAGGCTGGAAAAAATACTAGTAAAAAGGAAAATAAAATGTGCGGAATGGTGTAGGGGGCTGTGCAGGCGTGCATCTGCGACAAAACTCCGCGTTAAGAAGTTGCAAAGAACACAAGTGTTCTTCACATTATATTTTTTCCACTTCATCTACAGAGTAATCCGAAATTGCGTCCGAATGTGGGATGTGGGCTGGATGCACGTGCTGAATGATTTTTGCATTTCATTACTTGAACCAACATTACACTCCGTCTTGAGTCATCTAGGAACATTGACACTCACAAGCGGAAAAGGCACTCACATCAATACACCAGCGCTTCACTTCCGCCAACTTTTTCAGGATGGCTTTGCGCTATCCTGGTGGGCCATAACACAGAACGGGAAGGAAGTCGACGCTTTGTGAAAAGGTATTCGGGGATCCCGAGCTAAATTCACACTCGGAGGATTTCACCATTCTTTATTCAGCAACAATTTCATTCTTGTTTTTGTTCTCCTAGCAAGTTTCCTATTTCTTGGATAAGTTTTAGTGCCTTCTACCTGTCCCGCTTCTAAATTAATTATTTATTGATCAAATTATAATTAGTGGGCTTCTGTACCATTTCTAATAGTAAATCCGTAGTAGAAGTAGAAAGATTTGTATTTAAGCGAGCAGGTAATGAAATTAAGATTTTGTATATATAATTGAGAAATAATAAGTAAAAATTTTGAATGCAAAAAAAATCTTTGGAAAATATGCAAAATCTCATATGAATTCACAGATTTGATATTAACTTGATACTTTCTCAATTTCATACACAAATCTGAATTATATTTCTTTTTGTCTCAAATTTACTTGAAGTTTTCTAAAATGCAATTGGAAAAGGATTAAAATATCAAAAAAATCTTTTTATGGTAAATTGTTTAATAACATAAATCCCCAAAGAAAAACTGTTGTCAAATTGCTTATAACTCCTAAAAGGAAATTCTGAGTATGACTTGAAAGTATCCTAGAAATTTGTATAAAAAAATTGTTATAAAAGATATGAAAATTTAAAATCAATCAATAAATATGTTTTGAAGTTATCTAGAATCCTAAAAAATAGTGCCATATGTGATTTGGAATTATCCTAGGATATTATTCCAATTGCAATTTCAAAGCAAAAATTTCATTTGGATCTTGATGAATTATTAGTCTTGGTATTGGTCAGAGAATCAATACAACAGATTATATTTATGGATGTGACCATACTCACCGTGCAAATTTCAACCCAGGATCCTGTGGGAGCAAGATTTATAATAGAAAAATGCAATACCGACAATTTTTAGAGAACGCGCCGGAAATTGCATTGAAAACGCAATACTGCAACCAAAAGTCGGGCAGCTCCATTCCAACAATTCTTCTATACATCAACATCAACATTGCCGCTTTCAGTCCCCCAAGTCAATTGTTAAAATATTATTTTCACATATTGTCGGATTCACTTCCTTTTCGTCCCCGAGCACCAGCTGTTTCAAACTTTTAATCGAAAATCCATTAGTCCCAGATTCTGTGGGCGTTGAGATGGCGATAATAGTTTGACCTAGGATGCAAAATTAGCAATGAAAGCATATGATGAAACGAAGGTACACGCCGAAATTGCAAATCGATGGTCCGGCCCATGTTTCGACCGATATATCCCATATTAAATAAACATTTTAGGAAGTGTATAAATTATGTATTGTTTCGGCTGAAATATGGGAAAATAAATACGAACGCCGCGGAAGGATGCAAACGAACGCACCGGATGAGGGCAAACGTCCAAACTTCAGCAGCCGTGTTTGGTGGATGCGCCGGACCGAATGGTGGCCTTGATGCATTAGGCTGCATGCGCGCTGCATTATTTAGCAAACAACAATTTAGCTCGGGGAATTATGAAATATAAATAGATAGCAATATAAATTCAGTGTCAGCGAGTAACGTGGCCCGGATGAGTAATGCGTTTCGTTATTCGTCGGATGTAAAATGGACGCGTGGGCTCTTTGACAAAAAAATATTCTCTGCATATGAATCCCTTGTGATTGTATTGTACAATTTCATCGAATCTACATACATGATATACCCATATTGTGATCTTTTTACCGGATTATTGAATAATAATGAAATTTAAAAAATATAGAAATAAAATATTCACGAAATGAAAAGTACTGTAGGTTTTGTAGTGTTCTGACCACAATTAAATATTTAAATATGAAATGTTTCCTGTTATTAATGTTTGTTTATGGTTTTATTTAATTTTGAATAAAAAATTTAAATGTTTGCGGTTGGAAATAAAATTTACGAAATTACCAACGTTCATTGTTCAACATAGTTATGAGATTATTATTATTTTGTAAAATTAATGATTTTTTGTGGGAAGCTCTTACAATTTCACAATTAGGTTGAAAAAATAGAAATATATTTATTCACAAATTGCACAAATAACGTACAAAAAACAGACGAAATATAATCGATTGTACTTGTTTTGATAAGAGTATCAGCATTGCAATACAATATCCAATAGTATATTCCCAAAATGGACAGAGCAATTAAAATGCTTTTTGTGTATTTTAATACAGTTGTGTCTGATAAAACAGGAAAAATATTCTTAACAAAATATGGTATTAACAGCATATGGTCATACATAAATATGATATTGTTTTTTGTTATTAGCATCCTTGTAAATTTTAAATTTGATTTTGAATTTTATGGTAAATATTACAACCATAAGTTTACATCGTTAAAGTACATTAAAGTAAAATACGTTATTTTGAACACAATTTTGTTACAAAATTGCACTTTTTAAGGCTGCACAAAATATTGTTGAATCAATATTGATCGTCAGATTGTTACTATCATAAATCAACTGTCAATCACCGTTTTTTTAGGATAAATATTCTTTGATCAAATTTTTTTATTTACGTCACAGTTGTTATATTTACTTCCTGAATAAATGCAAAATAAATTTCTACAAACTGCTCTAAATTCTAAAATGGTAAAAGTGAATTTTCTTATTGAAATATTTTTTGTTAAATTTGCAGGCTTTAAGTATCTGTATCTGTACAAATTCTGGTTCTGGGCCCTTGAATGTAAAGCTTGAAATATACATAGATTGTAAAACTCTAATCGTTTTGCTTGTTAATCTTCGGTCAACCTCTTTGAAAGTTTCGGAAGATTTTAAAACATAATTTGTAATTCCTGAAGAAAATTTTACTTGGGAGAAGTTTTGGACTGGAATATTTCACAAGAACTCAACTGAGAAGTTTAAATTCTCTCTTTCCATCAATAATACCAATCTGTATGCGATTTAGATTTATTTTTATTCTGGAGAGATCCAAAGGACATTGTTGGGATCACATCATGAAACGAATATATTTTATATTCTCCTTCAAAAACGAAGATATCCTTTATTGGAAAATATAATACTTCCATTATTTACCTTTGAACCCATGAACGCATAAATCACATGAAACCAACCATCATTCCATTGCATAATTAAAATGTTCATTTGATTTGTATATGAAAGAAATAAATATTTGCAAAATACTTGCATTTTATTTATATTTTATGTATAATATTGCAAACCGTTGATTTCAATTAAAAAGGGTAATGTAATAAACCTTACCCCACGAATTCAAATAACAACCAATCCAATATTAAATGGAAAAACAACACAATAGCGAATACGAAGCACAAAATAAATAAAAGCGCACCCAACAACTAATACCTCAAATAATTAAACATATACATGCAATTTAGCATACGGTATTGCGCAGCCTTGGACCGAACAATAGGATGGCCCAATTTTTTTCGCCATCCATGATCGTAATATGCAGACATACTGTTCTATTATAACGTTATACGGGCTCATGGCGAAGAAGCTTCATCAATCTTACTCCACGTTCAGACCCAGAGTCCCGAACACGCTCGTTGTATCTGCTGGCACATTTTCAGATAATACGCGAGAAAGGTGGCTGGAGGTGGTCCTAGTAAGGCATCATCGACAAAGCAGCGAGCTGTCAGTGTGAAATGTATCCGAATCTAATATATTCACAAGGAGTGAAAAACGGACGCTAAATAAACAGTCGTGCATCATGTAGCATACACAACATTGGATCATATATATTTTTGCAACATGGCCGATCTGTTTTATGCATGGATACTGATGCAGCCACCGCGGCCCTCGCCGGAAGACAGGGAAAAACTGCTTTCGCGAGTGGTATGAACCATGAAAAGGGAAAAATAAAATGTTATACATGGCACGCCGTTCTGAGTAGTAAAGAGCATTAATAATTTCCATGTGAGTGGTTAAGTAAATTTGTTTTTTTCTTATAACAGCGTTGATGCAAAAAATATTGCAACATGCTTCCAAAATCAATTTCAATTAAATTGATTAAATATTTGTCTTTCTTAATAAAATGTGTAGTAAAAGTCAGTTAAAAAATATATAGACATGAATAATTTTGTTTATTAATTAATTTTGCTTTTTAATTAATTTATCATTAATTAGTGATAATTATCAATGTTTCAACGTGGTTGAAGCACACAGAAAGATGCGATCAAATTAAATTTGTTATGAGATTATACAATTACTGATGAATTTTTGGTAATATCTGAAACATGCCAGAATATTAACTGTTGACAATTAAATTTCAGTACTTACTCCAAAATTTAAAATTAAGTTTGTACATGAAATGGAAGGTTACAATTTTATGTATGTTTTAAGTGTTTTCAAAGATCATCAAGAATTCAGCAAGTTTCTAGAAAAGGTTTGGTGATATCGGAAATATCCCAGAATATTAACTTTCATTTGATACTAATGTTGACTATTAAATTTCAATACTTGTACCAAAATTTAAAATTTAGGTTGTATATGAATTGGAAGGTTACAATCTTTTGATTGTTCCAAGAGTTTTCAAATATCCTTAAGAATTCAGAAAATTTCTAGTAATCTATCAGATTAAAATATAGCATGTAAAGATTTTCAAAGAATTCGTAATCCTCCTTTTGTGTTTAGACATTTTATCATGTAAAATCACCAACAAGTTATTTTGTTTGTAATGATATAATTAATCCAACTGGTACCAACTAAAACAAGAATATTTTATTCCAAAACAAAACTAAATAATTTTGAAAAAGTCCCACATTTATTATGAAACATAATCATTCTCCTCACTTCTTTTATTATCTACTTTTTTCATATTCTTATTTTCCCCCATCCTGATACCTTTAGCAACATGGCCCTGTTCTGGTCTGAAGAAGAAAAATTAAGTTTTGAACGCATATAAAACTGTTTACGCCAGCTCATTAAACTTCATTTTCCTTATACATCGCACTACGTTCACCCTAATCTCTGGCTTTAGATACTTTATGAGCACAAGACCGTCGATAAATTACATAAGACTCTGGACGACCTGGGAGCAACCCCAGAATGAACATCTTTAAACGCTTTTATCAGACAATTTCCCGAAAAAAAAAACAAGCAATCTGAAAGGTAGTCATAATTCAAATAAGGCCAGAATTCCTAAAATGTCTTTGATTGCTAAAGTCAACCTCATAACATCAAGTTTATGCCAGGATTGTTATCGCAAGGAACAGATAAAATCGAATTTTATATTTTAATCTCACCAATCAAGGCGTCATTAAATTTAGCTTTCGTTCAAAAGAACTTTCCAAGTTTGATGATTGCTACAGTAAAAGGCCAAAGTATTCTGCGTACTTTATGGGAGATTTACTATTGTTACCAACGAGGCTTTCTTGTTTCGCTTCAAGTTTGCTTGAGGAGCGCAAAGCAAATTCGAATCGATGCCTGACAAATGAAATAAGAACTCGTACTCGTACTCGCTATTGTATTTCGTTATTGCCAACGCTACAACATTACCAACAAAGTCAATGGATCGATCAATACTTGAAGAGTATGATGAACTATAGTCGATTGCTGTAATTCCCGAGACATTTCTAACCATTCTCATCAGTCGGATAAAATATGCTAACAATATTAGAACTTGAAATTCTGCATGAACCACAGTTTGGAAAATCTTGTATCTTGCATCTGATTTTTTTTAGAAAGTCTTTTTTCAGCTGCACCTTTTCCAAAGAATATAGCGATTTAAAGTTTTTTGAGAAAAAAATATTTTCAAAAGTCAAATCTCAAAAATTTCAAAATTAGTACGTGAGAAATTATAGCATCTATTTTGTTATTAAAATCCAAGTAATGAAAAGTTCAGATACCATATTATGAAAGTACAACTCTTTAATTTTCGAAATTTTCAGGAACGAACCTTATATCTCAATTAGTTTCGAAGATATTCAATTTTGATTGAAACCATTTCTACTTTTGTATTACTAGTTACCAAAGGAATATTTTAAAAATTTAAGAAGATATATCGAAAGATAAAGATGTGGCCTTTCATTTACTTTTTTAATCATAAAAATCGGCCCAGTAGTTTTCGAGTTATGATCAAAAGAATGTCTTATGGAAATTTACATGGGGATTCAAACCGGAAACATGCCCTCGAAAAATTCATGATGGCGGCTCCCATTTGATTTACATTGGTGTTCCTAAGGATAAAATTGCACTTCCTTAGTCCTT